>JAAAQI020148834.1:0-11004 GCA_011800005.2 Stichodactyla mertensii
GGTGGGGGGTTTGACTGAAAAAATGGCTCATTTTACTGTAAATCCCTTACTTTGAGCAAATAAAACCATAACTATATATGGCTGAAAAGGGGGGGGGCTAAGCCCCCCTTTGCCCCTCCCTGGATCCGCCTCTGGTTAAATTCCCTCTAATCAGCGCGCGAGTTTCAGATGAGCTATGGAATACACCACGATAGCGTTTGCAGTCTGTCCTTTCGTCTATCAGTGCCTGGGAACCCAACCAATCAGATTGCGAACCTCTATATTTGGTCCTCTAAGTTTGTCTTCCATCCCGGGCATTTCTTTACCCTAAGTTTGGTGTCAGCCATAATAGAATAAAAAATACTGCTTGCGTACTAATATGATGCTAGCTGTTACAAGGAAAACGCGAATGATCGATCTTGGCCGCGCTAGCCGGTTTTGCCCTTGGGGGGGTACGTGTCCCTAAGCGAAATTCCTGTGAATATTTGTTGTACTACCGTTGCCCACATCCGTTACTGATTGAAATTTATACTAACCCGTAACCCTGTAAACATCCACGATAATAGTGTTTTGACCTTAATTCCTTGGCAAAATTTCAAGTCGTACTGAATTTGAGTCTACAAAGGGTGTTCTTAAAATCGCGATAAAATATCTTTACGGTGTTTTATATGTACACATGAAATCAATTCAAATTCAGTGTTGGATTAGATACGACATTTTGCTATTCCTTGTTTGGTTTAACAGCTATTCATGTCCATCATATGACGCCCGACTCAGAAGTCTGACCTAATGAATAATAATCCAGTTGGATTTTCTGTTGCGCAAAGATTTAAATAACTGTTTTAGAAACGTGATTTCGATAACAAGATGGTGTGAAATTATTTGATGGGGAGGGATTTAGACAGACAAGGAAAGCCTTTAAAAATGATCTAGAAATATGCAATATAACTTCACAATGACGTGAGTAATGTGTGTAATAGATGATACAAGCATAACTGTTCAAGATTACTCGACAGATCTCTTGATATATTAGTGTATTAATAGATATTTGTACGACCAGTGATAATGTTGTGTGTATATATACGAATGTACATATAGATCTAGTGGGTATTAGTTACAATCAAGCGTTTCGGTCAACTATGAGAAACAGTAACTGGTCAAACAGCTCGAGAAACTTACCTTATAAGTGACCATTGTGAAAACTGATAGTGTGGCTTATCGACAGGCCAAAGTAAAATACGAACCGGGGAAGTAATGTGATATTATTAAAAAACAATACGATGCAAGCTTCATGTTATTGGTATAGGAAATACCACCGTTCGAGAAGAATCAATGAAAAATACCACAGTACGTATTTGATGAAAGTGGCTTAATCTCACGAGTGTATATAATAACCCATTTCCATTATATACTAGTGATATTTTTCATTAATTTTTCGATAATAGGCCATTTGCGAGTTCTCGGGAATGATGCATGAAGATTAGGCTTCGTCCAAAATCACACCTTGTGGCATCAAACGACCGACTTGTTCTGTTGTCCTTCTTTTCTCTCTGATTTGTTCGCAGTTCACTCATAAAAATAAACTTATAGGCAACAGAAAGTCGAAGAAATGTCAGCCATTTTGCGCCGCAAAGCAAGATTTTTCACAAAGCCTCGCCTTCATACACCATTTTCGAGAACTCGGAAATGGGCTATTAAAGTATGTTTCCCAAATAACAAATCTACAAAAATATTCGTTCCTAATAAAAAAAGCTCACGGATGTGTAAAATTAATTTATTGCACGGATGATTAAGAGAATATCCATAGCCAATCAAAAACAAGTTTGTAGATGTGTTAAACATCATTACTAAGGCCATGTTTAGACTAGAGCCTTAACCTGGTTTGGGTAAAGATTTTAACAATGATCGCTAATTATTCAGCATTGTGTAAACTTGTCTAACTTAGGTTGTGAATCTTTGTCAAACACTCAAGTGTAAACACGGCTTAAGAAAAACGAGGCTAGCTTGAAGGAAACTCTGTATCTCATTCCGAAGAAAGGAGGGCGAGGAGAAAGCGAGCTGATAAATCCATAAGAAAAACAGAAAACTATAGAATAAAAATGATATTTTTCTCTTTTGTATTGATGAATTCTGGACCATACTTTCAGACGTGATGCTGAAGCGTCGTATGACAGGGTGAAACCATTTACGGGTCAGCTGGAGATTTCGGCTCCCATAACGCTATCCATAAGATTAACCCCTTGCTGTGATCAGTGAAAATAGTATTGCTTCTCTAGTGATTAATTTTCTGTTCGTGTTCCATGTGGGAGCCATCTTGAACTTGTTAACTGACGTCAGACATGCGCAAACTATGGTATGTAGTGTATCTTAAGGTGCGGTATCTTATGGAGCGGCTCCATAGTCTTTCGACGCACGCGCGCGAGGAATGGACAAGAGCATGCGCAGAACCGGAACTTGAAGAATTTTTATTTTGATAACGTCAAGAAAAGATAGGTAAAAACAAGACGGTATAATGACTTCAGATTTCGGAATTGAGTATCAAGTATCATATCAAACTTAAATAATTGCCAAAATATATAGAAATTCTGTATCGTAGAACGTAGAATGATTTCGCATTAATTTAAATTCTGTTAAACATAATGTTTAATTTTTTTAGTTTTGTCACATGAAAGGTATGGTAATGGGGGTCTTTCATTAAGAACTCCTTTGCTTTATGTAAAGTGTAAAATTTAAGGTTGCTCCATAGGCTTTTAGGCCGGGTAGTTTCAATCAATTGCTAATGCAAGCTCACACATTGATGCCATTATTAAAGTTAGTGATCAAGTATTAGGTTACCACAGTAACACTACGTCAGGTGTAACGAGGGCCATCGTTTTTATTAAAAATTTAAAGACCGGTGAAATTTTCTATCAACGTTAGAGAGTAGAAACGGAACACGTCTTTGAATTCACTCTTTCGAGCAACAAGTTGACGACAAATCTAAAACAAATTAAAATGTAAAAATGCGTGAACAAAACGTGTTTCTGAAACTCCTGTTTTCTACTCGATAGATCAACATGATGATGATGGAACTAATTAAAAAATTTCACACATATGTGAACGAAATACGTCTCTGAAATCTCCGTTTCGTATCGCATAAATCCACGGGTTGATAGCAGAGCTCAAAAAAGCAATCACCTCGACCCATAGCCATACTCTGCGAAGCTTGATCTTCAGGCAAGAGTCTGTGATAGACACGTGAACCAACGAAGTTACCAAGGATGGCAGCCACAGAAAAGTAAACAATCCGACAATAAGACCCACAGTTATATTTGCCTTTCTTTTAACGCGATTATTCGATTCGTTTTCCTGTTTCCCTCTCTCGCTGTTTTCGGTAGTGCTAGCTTCTTGTTGACGAATCTGGCGCGTTTGTTTTCGGGCTACTTTCAAAATCTTCGCGTAGCAGGAAATCATTAAAACAAGAGGAAGAATAAAGGTCAGTACGAGAGATGAGATCCAGAGTGAAGGAAGAGAACTTGTGTTGGAAATAAATAATCGAAGGCTTGCAAACGCAAATGAAAACGTCCATATTGCAGCAATAATAATAACTGTTCGAGTGATAGTTACATAGGAAGGGTACCGGTAAACATAGACCAATGCCACATACCGGTCTATCGTCACAGCACACAAGCTAAAAGTGGTGATAACCGTCGTTTGAAGCCAGAAAAAGTCAATAGCGATCTTGAAAGGATGTTGGTAAGGCTTTTGCCCGAGTATACATCGTGCTACCCAGAGCGGGTCTATGACAAGGCCCACGGACAAATCAGCGGCTGCCATAGAAGCGAGGAAGTAGTTTGAAGAGGTTCTTAAATGAGCGAACCTATAGATTGCCCATAATACTAAGGAGTTTCCGATTATCGAGACGATTCCAAATAGACCGTAACAGACAGAAAGGAAGATAGTTGAAGGAAAATCCAATGAACCATTGCAGTCTGACCGTGGATCATCCATTGCGAATAATAACACTGTTGATCTCAAGATCGAAATTCCTTTAAGCGTGTTTTTGAAGCAAATGCCATGTGTGTAGAGAATTAATCACATAGCAGGTGCATGAACGAACTTGTTATTGCTCTGAGTGTGTGCCTGTTTATATACCACTCATTGATTAAGAGCGGGGCTTGAAGATTGCGGGGGGTGGGGTAGGGGTGTAGAGTTAAGCTTGGGGTCGAGGACACCTTATTTAAGTAAAAATTTGAAGTCTCTTTACAGCACTTCCCCTGAACACACAAAGAATAGCTGTTATTACGGCTGCATGCAGATGAGATGAGATGGGATGGGATGGGATGGGATGGGATGAGAGATGAGATGAGAGATGAGATGAGAGATCGATGATTATATATTATGCGCTCACTCGTGAGAGAGCTTTCAAACTATCGAAATTAAAATTCATATCTCAGCGCATCCATGTGATATCCTTTATATAATGCCTGCTGAGCAAAAATAATTTAACCGACCATATTCTGTTTTGATTTTTGATGGCCGGCCATATATTCAAGCACTTTTTTCTACTTGAAAGGTATTTACAATTGCGGCTAATGCAATTTTAGTCCTAGAAAAGTCCTAAATTCTTGTACAGAGTGAAATTTTATCGGTGAATTATCTCAAAACCCACACGAGGAGGAATTTTGAATAGAGAGAAGGGCCGAAGGTCTTGACTAACAATGCTTTCTTGAGCAAATGGTTTTTGGCTCTCAAACTTGTTCTTGTAAGTACTGACTTCTGAATACGCTTTACTCAGTTGAAATTTCATGGGTCACCCATTTTTATGCTTGAAAAATGGGATTTTTTTGCTCTAATTAGACATATTTCTTTAAGTGCTGACTCTTGAACAGAGCCGAAATATTGTATTTATAAAATAACTACGATATAACGCGCTCTGATTGGCCGAAAGTCATGTGATATCTCGGTAAATATTCTATTACTGCTATCCACCTCAAGTTCAGAGAATAACTGGGTTTCCAAAGAAGCATATTTTGTTATTTTATAAAAGCTTTTTCCATGTTCTATTTAGTTGTTTTATCAACACTGCTTGGAATTAAAAAATAATAAAATAAATAAAAATAAAAAATAAATAAATAATAAAAAGGTTATAGATTCAGTCGTCTACGGCTCGTGTTTCTAAAGCTTTTCTCGTGTTTTCCCAGTATCCCACGTGTTGATAAAACAGCACAGAACACTAAAAAGCGTTTTATAAGGATTAATTTTAAAAACATTATTTATTTATTATATTTTATGTCTGTAGACTGGACTAATAGTACTATCTTAGTAATTAGACTCTTCATAAAAAGACTAGAAACACAAATGCAGGGGATATCGACAAGAATAACAACTTTTCGTTATGTTTATTTCTTATGTTTTTTGGTATTTTTCATTGTTTTCTTTATATATTTAAAATAATGCTACCAATAAAATAATACCGATCTACCAAACCCTTGAATTTCCTTACAAATTTTACAGCTTGAATATCAAACATTTGTTTCTGATTGTCGATTCTATAGTTTATTATCCCACCCGAGCCTGTCTTTCCCTCCCCTCCCCCCACGTTTCATATTTATAACTCAATTATATCTAGAAAATTAACTTGACCAAATGTCACCCTCAACTTGATCACGCAGCCATTCACATAGCATACGCTTTGTACAAGCGAGATCACGCAGTTTCACGCTCACGCATCATAGCCTCACGAATAATAAACACGTCTTGTGAGAACACTCATCACACTCATAACATTTGTTGTCTGCACTCGTAATTGAAACGCTTCTCACGAACGTTAACCCCACAGACACTGTGCGGGCTTTCACGTACACACAACGCACACAAACGGAACACACGTTGGTTATTTGCACGCAGATGTTAAAGTGAAAGGTATTCCACACACACTGTCTTGACATGTTATCTCCCATGATATAGAAAAGGAAATGAAAAGAGCAGCTATCAAGCGGACGGATCACTCATTCCTCTGCCAAGTAAACGACGTCGAAGATGAATATTATCAGACTGAAAAGTAAAATGAAATCAATTAATCCTTTTGTTTAAGTCTTAGGGGGATTGAAAATCATTAATATTTACAAAAGAAAGAGCACTATCTATTTTTACCATCAAAAACAGGTGGTTAAGTGAACTAAAGATAAGCGGCAAGCTTAATTTCTAGAAAACTCATCACCGAAGACCTAAAATTCTCCATCTTCGTTTGCTTTTGTTTTGAAAAACCATCTGTTAAGCAACATCATATCCCACATCCTCTAAGATGAGGTTGATGAAATTATATTTTTCTTAGCCTTTTTCCTGAATTTTGCATATTTTGATTCTCAATTTATTTTTTCATACAAATGCACTATTTTCTTTACATTAAGATCTCAGATCACGCTTATTATCCATATCTCTGCTACCGTATACCACCTATACCACCTGATGCTTTGGAAATCGAAAGTCATAAAACTGATGAAAATTAGATTGGACAAAACTAGAATAGTGCTTAGCCGTGATTTTTATACTCATTTTCAAAATTACGCGACCCAGACATTCAGCGGCGACTACACAACTCTGGGTTTCTGGCTTCAGCCAATCAAAGTTTCAACAGCCCGAGTTGGTAATTATTTTGATCTGAGTTACTAATTTTTTTGATTGACGAAAGCCCAAATCCCAGACATCTGGGGGGTGGAGGTGTAATAGCCCGCTTCGAATGATCTTGAACATTAAGATTTGGGTCGAGGCTGCGAGGAACAATGAAATAATCAAGTATTTTTTTTAGCTTCCCCGGAGCCTCGATCCAGATCTTAGGAGCGTTCCACTCAACCAAAACATCTAAAGTTGGCTATTCGCCGTTTTAAAATTCAACGGAGGACTGGAAACGAGCTTGTGTCGCAAAGAATTGTGGGGATGAATTTGGAGACAAGATCAAAAGGTGCCGCCATCCTTGAATTGGATTCTGGGATTGATTTTGGTGACGAGTTCGTGCCCAGTCTTTCTTTGAATTTCGGATAGGCGAATTCTCCTAGGATTTTGCACGTTTATAAATTCATGTCCATGCACGTAAAACACAATACATGTATTGTATTGTTTTCTCTTGTCTTCTATTCTCTTCCATTAAATTGTATTGTGTTTGTATTGTGTTTGTATTGTTACTTGGACATGAATTTACAACCTTTTGCACGACCACGTGATGACAGCCGTGTGGGACAGCAGAACAATAGAATCTCTTTCCCCTAAAGGAATTGAATTCTTTCTCATGTAAAACGGATTTTACTGTTTCTGTCATGCAACATGGCTGCCGTCACATGATCGTACAAGGTAACTAATTGGAAGGGGGTGTTATATCATGATTATAAACAAAAAATATATATGTATTTGTAAACAAAAATTTACCTCGTAACCAGCTTCGTCTGCGCTGAAAGAGCCTAAACCCTCTTTATTCTCAAAATCAGCAACAGCTTCGGCTTGAGCTTTAAGCGCTAACAAATCCTCGTGCTCCGACAACGAGCCGGTGCGCGGTCGATATCGTATCGTCATATCATCGTCGTCGTACTCGTCTTCGGAAATGCTTCGGAACATGTGCCGGGCTTCGGGAGCACTGGAGCCCAGTTCAACATCCGAGTCATCGTGAGGAATCCAGTCCTCATAGGAAAAACTTCTTAGAGGAGGGTCAATACGAGATATTCGTTCGGCGAGGTCAGTGAAAGTCTGGCCACTTTTATGAGAATGGGATCCCTGTGTTTAAAACCCAGTTGATTATGAGCTCGCGAACAAGTATTGGTTTTAATAAATTTAGCTTGTGAGTTGTTTGTTGGTCCTCTCCTTTGCTTTGAGGGTTTTTTCCGTGTTCTCCGATTTCAATCCCTCCGCAAAAATCATTTCTAAATTCGAATTCCATCATAGAACGAGGGCCACAGCCTTGTTAGCTTGTAAAGCTATCAAGTACTACTCTCCTAAAATAAGGGCTCTTTGTTTGTTTTGTGTCATGCATGAGGCAGAATACTGATGTTAGATGGAATACGTACAGCAGAAGATTTTGTCTAGGCCTGGGGCAGGATTTGCCCATTTCATGCCTATTGGAAATACGATTCTTTGTATGAATGAGCCGGAACTAGCTTAGCTATCTTCTCAAGTCCTGCCGTAAGCAAAGGGAAAAAGAAAGAAAGAAAGAAAAAAGGCAAGAAAGAATATATTTAAGAAATAAAGATAGGAAAAAAATATATAAATAAATAAAAAAAAAAGTAGAATTAAATAAAAACAAAAGAGAAGAAAAAGAATGGAAGGAACAAAGAAACGAAGAAATGGAAAACAAGAAGCAAGAAATAAAAATAAAAAAGGAAAAAAAGTGAAAATGCTTTAAAACCTGCTGCAAACTGAGAAAGTTTGTGCCCAAGCTAAAATGGTCTTTTTTGGCTAAATTTACTAGGGTTTCAACGATATCTTTTATGAAGGGCATAAAAGATTGATCTATGATAAAACCCACTGTGTGTGGGGCAATTTTCTTCCCTAATGATTCTGAATCACTGGTCATTACCAGTTTTAACACTGAGCATACCCTGTTGTCTTAAGGCTCGGACCCACGATGCGACGTTGCTCGCGACGTTGAAACTGTCTCGTGTCTACTCGTCTGTTGCAAGCAACGTCGCAGGCAACGTCGCATCACGTGTCCGAGCCTTTAGAACCATCTGGGTCAACTGATCGCTTGTAAACTATGTTTATCAAGCCCTCAAAAATACCCCTTTACGTCAGGCTTGAAGATTGTCTGTTTGGATTAGTAATAGAAAGGAATAGATAATACTGTTGTTACCTTGTCAGGATTCTGATTAGCATAGATATGGGATCTGCTTATCTGTTCGCGTAGGATTTCTGGTAAGCGATTAGACTTGCTCCATTCACCGAACAAAGTCTTGCCATGTTGAAAGCCAACTTCCTGTTATCAAGAGAGAATAACAGAAAAAATAAAAAAGGCACCCAAGAAAAAACGGAAATATACATGCATAAAATAGAAAGTAGAAATAGAAAGAAAGAATGGATGGATAGATAATTAGAAGAAAGAAAGAGTGAAAGAACGAAAGAGAGAGCAGTTTCTCTATTTTTCTTGGTCATTTTCCGTATTTTCGTTGATCTGAAGAAACCAAAGTAAGACCACAGCTTGCCAGCAATCTAAAAGAGACACACAGTAACCAAGGGGAATAGAGGGACTACTTGCAATCTAAAAGTTATCAGTACTTACCACAATTTCGTCAAATCGTCCGAATTCTAAAGTCTTAAATCTGCAAAAATCAAAAATTTGCTACCGTGAGACGACGCTAAATAACCTTTGTTCCTTTGGCCGTAATTTTATTCTATTAGACGAGGCTAAGTTGGACTTTCGTGGACTATTTTTTTAGAGCAGGGAAGACTGGGGGAGGGGGGGGAGGGGGTAGGAAACAGGGGGTTGGAGTGTGTGAAGTTTATGGTAAGATTATAGGCCTGGGATTAGACATCTTTGGTGAAGATAGTTGATTGCAAGCGCCTTCCTCAAAGCAATTTCATCGCGCAACTTGAGCTGCGATTTTATGGCGATTTTACGGCGACAGATCGCGCACAAGTCGCCACCAATATTCGAACACGCTCGAGATTTAGTGCAAACACGCGCGATTTGGGTTGAGATAAATTTGCCATTGAAATCGCCGCTCACGTCGCGCGACAAAATTGCTAGTGTAAACGGGCCTTAAGATGCGTGCGTGACGGGGAAGGGGTGTAGGAAAACCAGCGTTTTCTGACCCCCCCCCTACTCTAATAAATGACAACCACCTCGTAAAATCCTGTTAAATGCTACAGAAGGGAAGCCATAGTAATCTTCCCATTCGTATAGATATAGCAGATATACTAACCTGTCAATGGGTGGTCGTATGGATATAGCAGATATACTAACCTGTCAATGGGTGGTCGTATGGATATGACAGATATACTAACCTGTCAATGGGTGGTCGTATGGATATGACAGATATACTAACCTGTCAATGGGTGGTCGTATAGATATAGCAGATATACTAACCTGTCAATGGGTGGTCGTATATATTCACAGTAACTGCTTAACTTCACCTCGTCCAGCTGTTGAACACACGAGACGTATGCCAGACGTGACTGAATCTCAGCCATGTCAGGAATCTAGGATAAAGGTCAAAGAGAACGACTTAAAACCTGAGCAAAGAGAACGCTGTTAACTTGCAAAGTAAGAATGAAAACAATGGACACTGAAATATTTGATAAACTAGAAATTTGAATATGGATATGCGAAAATAAAGAGGGAAGGAAATCTTAAGGCCCGTTTACACGGGTGCTTTTTTTTTGCGATTCTAGCTGTGATTTATCTGCATCAAAAATCGTGCGTGTAAACGCGAGTGGCGATTTGAGTGCCAATCACCGCAATATCGCACTAAATTCGAACGTGTTCGAAACAACGGCGCTTCATCGGCGACGTGAATTTAGAAAATCGCTTTACAATCGCTGGTAGTTTAAACGCGTGATTTTGTATCGCAGCCAGAATCGTAGTGCTTAGAAGGGTCTTTAGGGGAATTTTAACTAACCCTAACTGTTTCAGAGAAGGGATTCCATCGATTCCATAGCAACCACCATCCCGACAAATGATCACCATAGTTCATTAGTTCACCGTGGTCTTCTGATCCCACATCGATGGCTATGATAGTCTGCGCACCCATCTTTTTCATCACATCAGCTGAAATAAAGCAAATCGCTCAAGGTATTCTGTTCTTTATTAAAACTATTTGCATATTTTAAATGCATTACGCTCGGCGAAGAGAAAGAAAGAAATAAAAGAAAAAAATTCTGTAAGAAATATAGGAAGGAGGGAGGGAAGGAAGGAGGGAGGGAAGGAAGGAAGGAGGGAGGGAGGGAGGGAGGGAGGGAGGGAGGAAGGAAGGAAAGAAAGAAAAACTAGTTTACGGGCGCGGGCTGGGACTCGTTGAATATCCCCAGAGATTTGACATAAACTAAACTTCTTCTTGTTAC
>JAAAQI020148845.1:0-11003 GCA_011800005.2 Stichodactyla mertensii
TGAGGACAACCAAAATTCGAGACTGGACAGACTACAGTCTTGAGCGGGTTCAAGCCAACGGTCTAAATTTAGATTTCTGGCTTGAAGCCAATTTAGACTTTGTGAGACGGCTGAACAGACAGGGGATCTGATAGAGCACCTATCCATCTGTTAGGGATAGACATATATGGTAACTAAAAAGCTGCGGCTCTTTCTTTGTTTTTTTTTTTTTTTTTCCCAAACCCTTAAAAAGTTTGCGGGTCAGCTGCCGGATTAACTATTAGAAGTTGCACACCATTATTTACAGAAACGAGACGAATATCACTGAAACACTTCCTGCCGGCAACAACCAATCTGTGAATTATCTAAAAACTACGCGAGAAATGATTTTCAAAACAAAGAGTGAGGACCGCAGGTTTTGATCAACAATGCTTTGCGCGATTATAGTTGTTCGCTCAGCGGGTAGATCCGTGCCTGTAAATTGACCTTTTTCCATTATGCTAATGAGCGGCATAACGCTTTACTAGACCATTAATAGATTTATACCAAGTCATACAAAGAAAGTAAACCTTAAGTTGTTTTTAGGAGCTCTTAATCCCGAACTCCACAAAGTAAAAAATCAAATCAAAAGAGCCATGTATATTATAATGGTCACCCATCCAGCTACTAACCCAGTCCCACGGGCTTGACTCACTGTCTTGAAAGCACAACGCATTTGACCACTCGTCTATCCCTTACAAACAATTAGCATATCAATACCGCCCAAAACAATGCACCAGATAGACTAGGTTATTTTTCTCTTTCAAATCGATGTGAACCGTGGTTAGAGCAAGGTCGTATATGGTCTGGGGGCCGGCCAGCCTCTCCCCTGATGCTTCGGCAAAGATTCTCGAACCCCTAAGATGACGGAACGGCACTTCATCGCCGGTCAAGCCCGAAAATCCATACTGCGCCTCAGCTTTCAAGGGAATGTCTTGGGGGTATGGTTAATGTGTTCACAGTATTTTTGAATTAATTAACAAATTGTAATGAGTGGGAGACGTGAGTTCGAACCCCGAAAGGGTCACATTATCTTTATTTTCCGTCCTTTTTCTTAACTTCGTTTTTCAAATCCTTAAAAACGTTTGCGGGTCAGCTGCCGGATTAACTATAGAACCTTGGTTTTCCGACAGCGGTAGGAGCTAAACACCACTATTTACAGAAACGAGACGAATATCCCTGAAACACATCCTGAAGGCATCAACCAAATTTTTAACCGCAAGTTTCTTCACGACTGGAATCACGTCTAAAGGTTGCATTCGCCTTTACGCACTTATTTTACTACTCGGTATAAGATTTATACCATCCCAGAATCAATAGACCTTTTCTCAAGGTTGGGTGTGCATCGTCTGACCGATCCAAACGTGACGGGCTGCAAAACCAAATTAACGCAGAAGAATAAAAATTTCTGTTACGTGTTATATTAGCTTTGCTTAATTTTATTTCATGTATATATTCTTTCAAATGTTTCTACCTAAGAGCTCACCGGGTTCCGTCGTCTTCTCTGCCATTTAGGGCAGTTTTCGTACGAGTGGGAAACGTACAGTACTGACTTGCAGCATATACACGGTACGGTTTGCAATAACACTTAAATGGCTTCCCATAAGAATGGCTATCGTATGAGTGAGAAACGTACGCTACTTAAAGCACGTACACGGTACAGTATGCAATAACACTGGAATGGTTTCCCATAAGAATGGTTATCGTATGAGTTCGAGACATACGGTACTGACTTACAGCACGTACACGGTATTGTATGCAGTAACACTGGAATGGTTTCTCATTGCTTCTGTGAATCATCCAATCACACCGTGTAGTTACGGCTACGGTAAAGTACAGTACAGCTACGGTACGGCTACGTATTTTGCCGTAGTGTTCCCCACTTATACAAAATCAACTCTAATATGGCGGTCATGTGACAGAACATACTCGTACCCAGACCCTGATACCTTTCGCTCTCCGACAAGAAACGAAGACCTTGACCAAGCCTTAAATCTACCAAAACTGAGAGTACGTTTAGTTTCGGATGGTTTGCATTCTTTCATTACAATCCAGGACACGCTCAAATTTCATAATTCGTTTTCTTGATGGAGACTTGAGCAGAGAAAAAACTGGGACGAGGTGAGCTAAATCATATAAAATACCACAATGGCAAAAGAAAAAAAGCATTTGCCATTAAGTTAATTTTACAAAATAAACGGTATTTGTGAAGAAAATAGACGCTTACTCGGCTATATAAAACCATCTTTATAACAACCACCACGCTGCTACCATAAGGTCAGTGGATGTCAACATCTAGCGTATAAAGTAGAGCAGTTTTCGTATTACTTTGAAACTTCAAGGAAAGCGGCACCGGTTCGATACGGAATTGACGAAATCGTCAAACCAATCACAGCTGGCGACAAAATGCTTTGACACGGCACTATCAGTCACGACACGTACTACGTACCCTCATGTTTTTCACAGTCATACGAAAACTGCTATATTTCACGGACTTCTCAGAAGAACTAATTGTGGTATCAACATTGTTCTTTACACCTTGGAGAGATAACTGAGGGTTAAACCTCTATTCAAGAGAGGCGATACCCCACACCAGAGGACGGGCGAGTTGACAAACAAACGGACTGAGCCTTAAGAGGACATTGACTTTTAACAGGGTGATACTAAAAATACTATGCGAATGATTTTTCCTGCAGTCAGTTCGTTAACACAATGACAATAAAATACCAGCCATCTCAAGATGTTAAGATCTTGTTTAGCTCGTCAACTGAGTTGACAGGTTGCTTACAAGTGTAGTTTTCACAGACGTAAGCGGTTGCTTTCCCATCGATTCTCTGTAGGTTCTTGAATACAGCCAGCTTGCTTGCCAGGAACCCTTCCTGACCATCACACAGTAGAATGACTTTGTTGGGCACAAAATGCGAATGGATGCATTTGAGGAGCTGTTTAGTGTCTTCGCCATCACGATCTCCGGCAATAATTATCTGAGAAAACGAAAGGAAAACGCAAGTTTTAATTCAGAATGAACTAGTTCAAAAAAGACATTTATTGTGGTCCTAAATTAATTCTACTTCTCTCTAGTTCTCAGTACCTTGGCTGTTTTCTGTTCTAGTTTTTAAAATGTTAACGATTGAGAGAAGTTTTATCATTGTTTCTTGGACTTCCAAGTGGCTTAATAGGTCGAAGAAAACAACGGAATCCCAACAAAGCCGAGCAAGTTAGTTTTCCTACCTGTTTTATTCCTGTCCTGTGTATAATCAGGTTTCCAACCAGTTCTGGTAAAGCTATAGCAACCTGATTTAACATTGGTTCGTAGATGGTGAAAATCCGCTCAGCTTTCTTTCGATATTCCTCGCGATCCACCAAGTTTGCAAGTCGTAGAAGATTACCCGAGGAAACCGAGTTGGAGCTTGGTTCGGCTCCGTCTTGCTCTGAAAAAGATTGAAAAGATGAAAGCATGTCAAAGAAAGAAAAAGAAAAAAGAACTACAGAGTTAAAATAGAATTTAATCAAAAAATTCGGAAACTTTCGCGTTGATAAATGAAATAAAAGTAGTTTCTTGTCACGCGAATAAAAACTTTACTGCGCATGTCTGAAAAAATGGCCGGAAAATAGCATCGCACCACCCTTCCCCCCTCAGTTGTAGACCTCCTACAAGCGCTCTCTTAAACATACCGTCCTTCATTCGAATCAGAATACTCGAGTCGCCCTCAGCAACCGCGAAGTAACCGCCTTTCTTATTGTCCCAGAATAGTTCGTCTGTTTTGTTCTGCAGCTCGACGGCCCACTTCAGCCATTGCTCGTCTAACGTTGCTTCATACAGGTCGATTAAAGCACGGGTCATGTAGACGTAATCACATGCAAAGCCGTTTATTGGATTAGCTCTGAAAAGTAATAGGGAACTTTCTTAGTAGATGAGCTTTACTTCATCTAAGGGTCTTTAACCCCCGGCCCTTACTTATCGAAGGCGTCAACCATTCCAAGTGATCTTATTAAGGTAAGGGTTAAGTATCGTAATTTCTCCAGCTACCAGGCTGGTATCGATAGAAGCCGACGGTGTGCACTTTACCTCCCTCTCTCCATCAGTGCTCCGTTTTAAGGGTATTTAAAGCTAAAGCTACGCGGATTAGAGAGAAGTCGAAACAAGCGTGTGAGGTCACTGAGGATCAAACCACTCGCTTAGCAGGAAGCGCACTAACCAACTACGCCACGTTTTGCTCCTTTCTGTGGTTACCGCTTTCTCGCTTGTGTAGCTGTTTCCCTGTCGTCGTTTTTTCCCCATTTTCGCTTCTCTTTTCTGTATGCACTCGATTCTTAGTGCATCCTCCGCCTTCTGATCTCTGTTCGTCTGTGTGGCGCTGTTATCTTCTTTGCTTCTCTCTTCCTACATTTCTCTTGGTGATTTCTCTTTTCTTAGCCGTCAAAATCGCAGTTTGCTCCCCTCTTACTCAGTAGCCTGTGTGCAGCCGCTTGTCACCCCTCCACCCTTTTATGCCCCATAGGGGAAGGGGTGAGAAGTGGCTGTAAACAGGCTACTTACTTAGTTATCTTCTGGAGCCCCTCCATCTTCCCGGTCCGTCCTGTATAAAGTAGTGGTGCTATTTTGAACTGCTCCTTGTACTACCCTTTACTTACATTTGCGAAACTTCATTTTCATTCTCACGATACACGCTTCGTAGAAGTTCCTTTGTGTCTTTGTCAAACAAATTGTTTCTAACGAATTCTGCAGCCTTGATGGCTCTCAGGGTGTACACCTCTTCCCCAAGCACTTGTCCAGCTCGTGCAAAGCCAGATATCATTAGGCCTAGATTATTGAAAAGTAAATAATATTTGCTTCCATTTAAAAATTAGCAGAGTTGCAGTGCGCGCTGATTAATGCCCTTCACTTACACCTTTATTTACCCCTTACAAATGTGACCAGTAAAGGTTCATACACACTAAGGGTTTTGCTCTAGGGGAAGGCTCCCGGGTCATTCTGCACGACTAGTAAACACAAGAGAGCATGCTACGGGAGCTTGCTGCATAGTGTGGTCATGTTTGCTGACATTTACCTAGTTTAATATCAGGGAGCGTGAGCCGTGGGCAAAATTCTGCTCCCGCCACAATCTTTTTTACATGAAATCTTTGGTACACAAAACGACCCTGGAGCCTGCTCCCGGAGCAAAACCCTTACTTGGTGCGTACAGGCATTAAGAAGAACCCGTACATAAACATATGCGAATATTCATCCATATTTTCCCATTCTTTCTTATCTATCCCACCATCAATCCCATCCCATCCCACTGCAACTCATCCTATCCATCCTTCCAATTTTCTCCCAATCTCTAACCATTCCATGATGTTACTATCTTGTCGTCTAAATGTGGCGAAGGTCGTTGTTTTCTTTCCTCGAATAAAATCTCTCTTGCTTTGCTCAGCTGTTCATTGGCTTCTTCTTCTTCAACGTCGAGGCTCTCTGCTGTTTCTCTCACGCTGTCACGCACGATGAGTACGTTTTTCTTGACGAGTTCCTTGTGTGGATCCTATGGTTGAAGTAATAATAATGTCACTTACCTTGCACTTTTAAAAAGCATAAAACCCAGAGCAAATCTTTATCTATTTATTTATTCATTAATCCATCCATCCATTTTTTCATATATTTATCCATTGCCCCTTCCTCCATTCACCCATTCATTCCATTTTCAACCACTTATTGCATAATCCGTTAACCAACCTGATGTGGTTTGACATTTCCTGCAGGCTCAACTCCATAGTGCTTGATAAACAAAGTAGATAATGGAATTGTCCCCCCAGATTTTGTTGGTACAGGATCTGACAACAGGTTCTTCAGCTCTTCCTCTTCCCACACACAGAATGCTCCTTCTTTCTTCTCCTTTTGGTCATGAGTTGGAAGCGAATCTGCATCTTCTGCCGAGTAGAATCCACCAAGCTAAAATGAAAAAACAGAAAAACAAAGGGATTGTTTTGCTTCACTATTAAACTTTATTTTGAAAAAGTCTGAAGTCTAGATTGAAAATGATGAAAGTCAGAAAGACAGACTGGCAGGCAGGCAAGTAGGTAGTTATGTGGGTAGACGTTCTCACAAAGTCTATTGCTTTTTTATTGAGAAACAGACAAGTCAACCACTCGACATGGCTTTGTCGCTCGAAAATATAGTTTGGTGGACTTGAGGCAAGTCTATCATTAAGCAGATAATTAAGACAGATATATTGCTTGTACCTTGTGGCTTAGATCTCTCATAACATAAAGTAGAATATCTCTAAGAGTGTCAGCATATTTGTCTTCTTTTGATATCTGAAAAGAAAAAAAACAATTAAGGTGTGTTTTGCAGGCAACACCCAGAAAATGTGGACCAGTGTTGAATTTGAAAAGTTTTCACAATTTTATTTAATAAACCTACTGCATCGAATTTGTTTGATTGAACAATATGCCATGACTCTCAAATGGCTTCCTTCCATCCTTAACCAATCAAAATGCACCAATGCCAATGCCATCCAATCACAGTAATTGAATTCTAAAGCCTCTTGAAGTCATGGTAACCTATATTTTCTTTTATATTTTCTTTTACAAAGTAACTTAGTTTCTAATTTGGATGGTCCACAGTTTTACCTGGTATGCATCAGCGTAAAGACAAGCCAGCTGTCCTTGGTCATACAACATCTTTTCAAAATGAGGAACATGCCAATATCTGTCTGTGGAGTATCTATGGAAACCCTGAAATATTGTAGTACAAGATACTGATGTTTAAGACTTAATGGTGTTTCTCAAAAAAAGGTAAAGGTATTTTACTTTGCTAGTGCATATAGTGGAATCCCAATAGACCTACATGTCACATGTCATTCCCTTGGGTTTTTTCCTTTGTTTTATGGTAATGCTTGAGAAGATGCATTAATATGGATAAACCTCAAACAAAGAATCTTATTCCCAAGAGGTCTGTGTTTGGAAAATATTATGTGCAAAGTGAATAAGGTCAATTCTCCCAAGCCAAGGGCCTGTGTATGAACCATTCAATTTCTTTAGCCCCTCTCTCCATCACTGCTCTATTTTAATCTAATTAAAGCTACACAGAATGAAAAGAAGTTGAAACAAGGATGCAAGGTTAATGGGAATCGTGCTCAGGCCTCACACAGACAGCAGCACACTAACCAACTATGCCATCTTTGCTCTCAAAAGAAAGATATCCATGACACTAGCTCTACAATAAACCAAGAGAAAAGCAGACTTGAATCTTTGAATTGAACAGTAGAAGGTAATGTACCTGACCAACATGATCATGTATTCCACCCTTATCTATGCATTCCAAGGACTTCAAACACATGTGTAGAGCTCTCTTCCCATCACCATCAGACTTCTTGTGTGCGAAGTATTTGTAGAGGAAGACGAAATTTGCTTTACAAAGAGAAACAAACAAAAGAACCCATTGTTAACAAAGTCAAAGAAAAGTAGTTTCTATGCAATCTTGGCATATAGTGTCCATAATATCTACGTCACCACATTAGTGTGTGCCAGTTTTAAAAGTTTGATTAACTGCAATCTTATCTTACCCGGCTGAGGAAATTTTGGTGCACCCCCAAAACCACCAAGTTCTTCATCAAAGCTACTTGACAATGTCTTGAACAGCTTATCAAACACGGCAGGCTCAGGCATTTTACTGGCATTCAGCCCAAGATCATCAACATGGGACTGGATTGCATTTATGATTATACCACTTTGCTGGTTGAATTTGTCTTTGTTTGTTTTCCACTGAAATGAAAATAAAATATATTATCCATTAGAAATTTAATGAGGATGATAAGGTGATACGGTAATAACAACATTAAAAATGATTGATGACGAGAACAGGTGATGTAAAAATTATTTTTATGATGATAATTGGAAATGACAATGATTGATGATGATGATGATGACAATGATGATGATGATGATGATGTTGGTAATGGTGGGGGTGATGGTTTTAAAATGGTGAAGATCATAAAATGATGAATATGAGAATGATGAATATGATGGTGAATATGGATAATGGACCCTTTTTGAGTTTGCAAAATACTAACCACTGTGTTTCTTAATTACAGATTATCTTGCTCAGGGTTAGCCTCAATTCAGTGTTGAAATATTCACAAATAGCAACGGTAAAGTAAAGAATGCACAGCTTCAACAGTACAAACACTTTGAAATTCCACCGACCTTCACTGAAGCATGTGAATATTCTACACAAAAACAAGGCTAACCCTGAGCAACAGAAAGCTTGAAACTGGAGTAACATCATAGATAAATAATAATGAAAATACTAATAAATGATTAAAGACGTAGGTGATGATGATCACAATGATGGTTGTGTATGACAAGCGAATATCATTTTTTGATCAAATAAATGTTCATTCTTATGATCACTGTCTCACCTTTTCAGCAATGTGTGATAGAATTGTGGCAAAACCTGGCCTCCCCTGCATGTCATTGGGAGGAAAATATGTACCACCTATAAATGGCTTTAAATCGGGTGTCATCCAGATGCTCATTGGCCAGCCACCTCCACCCATCATAGCCTGTCAGTTACCATAGCAACAAACATCATAACCTTAAATCTCATGAACAAAATATTTATTTTGAGGCATCTTTGTCCAAAAGAATGGAACAAGGAATAACAAAATTACAGGACCTCTTATTAACCAAGCGTGGGGGCCATACTGTAATAAGTTACATGGGCTAAGTTTTTTTTCACTGTCTTGTAACCCAAGCATGGAAAAAATGAGGTTCTATAACTTATACAGACCAAGCAAGCAAGGTCAATAAGATGTTTGCTGTATGGCAAGGCAAACACAAAAACAAGGCTGGTGGTCCATACTTTATATAAGTTATGGATCCCAAATTGGCCAATCAGAGTGTGTGAAATGACTTTGCCATATAATAAATTTTGTTATGTACCTGAATATATGTCATGTATACTCTGTCAACATCAGGTCTTTCTTCTCTGTCCACTTTCACTGGCACGAAGTTTTCATTCAATAATTTCCCAATCTTTTCATCTTCAAATGATTCTCTCTCCATAACGTGACACCAATGACAAGTAGAGTAACCAACTAAATAATTGTGATTTATTGATAGTTATTAAAATATTGTTATGAAGAAACCTATGCTACAGGGAAAGACAAAACTGGGAAATGAAATAAGGGAAAAACAATTAAAGTAGTGGGAAAGAAATCTTGAAAAATCAGATTTTGATACATAGAGTTACAGTTTTATATCATAAGATTTCTAAACTCCATTCAAGTAGTTTACATCTTTGACCTTTTAAAATATGAAAGATAAAATTCCATACCTGACAGGAAAATGGGTTTGTCCTCTTTCTTTGCCTTTTCAAATGCTTCTTGACCCCAGGGATACCTAAAAAAATCATTTAAAAACTCTGTCTAAGATGATAGGTTAAACTAAGTGGGGGATTACTGATTACTCTCCCGAAAATCTAGCTGCGTTCAAACCTGAATTACCTCTACGTCACAAACTCAGAGATAAAAAAACATGTAAGTCTTCAAGTTTGTACACCTCACAAAGTTAAATATTAACTTCTCCACATGCTCTTGTGGTTCTTGCAAACGCATGTCTCACCGTGCTGTACGTCTACTTACCAATCTACAGGATTGTGCTTGTGTTGCAGAAGATACGGTGATTTTTCTTTAGCAAGTCTGTTGGTAAACTTAGGTTCTGTTGTCGAATTAGAAGCCATTTTGCAAGTTGGAATCAAACTGCGCGCTAAAGCTCCAACTGTAAAAGAAAATCGCTCAAGATTTCTCGGCGAGAACGAACTCGAGTAGGTGGGAGAATGAGATTTTAAAGATCGACGGACACAAAGTGAGGAAAAATAACTAAAAGTTTTGACAGAATTCATACAAGAAACACCAGACCTGACGGACGCTGGAAGTCAAATGGGGTATGACTGCTGACCCAAAGGGTGCGGCACATGTCACGTATGTATTGCGTGACAGTTTACTTGTCACACAAGTATATCATTTATTTATTTATTTTATGAAAAATTTTTGGAAGGTAAATACTGATGAAAAACGCTTTTATAAATGTTAGGCCTCTCCTAATAGAGTGGGTAATACTCATTTTCTCATTATTGACATTAAAGGGGGAAACCTTTTAACTGCTGTGCTTTCAAATGGTTTTCCACTATGGTACAATATCATATAATTTTCATTTCAGAAAATCTAGATTTCGTATGAATGGAAAACGATATTGCAGTTTCATAGCCGTACTGTAGCTTTACAGCACTTTACCGTAGCCTTAACTGAGCGTTTGATTGAATGATTCACATGAAAACGATGGGAAGCCATTTCAGTGCTACTGCATACCGTACCGTGTACCTGCTATACGTCAGCACCTACGTTTCCCACTCATACGATAATGAGTCTTATGGGAAGCCATTTCGGTGCTACTGCATACCGTGTATTGTGTGCGTGCTTTAAAAAAAAATTCTCTTACGATAATAGAAAACCATTCGCCTTTCCCGAATCGAGCAGAGGACTGGGTTTGAGTCGAGTTTCCAAAGCATCTATGGATTGTTTGGGAAGGACACGAAGAAAGTAACCTCGGCACCAAATTTAGAGTGTTTTAAACGTGTCTAAAGAAAGCAATATTCCTAAGGAAGATAACTTTCCAGGAGCAAAAATTCCTAAAGAATCAATAGAACAGTGTAGTGTGGTTCATTTGAGTAGATTACTAAGTACTATGCAGAGCAGCAAAAACAGGTAAAACCACGCACAAAAAAAAAGAAAAGAAAAAGAAAAGAAAAAGAAAAAAAAGTAGGAGAAGATAAAAGAAAAAAGAGAAGAGAAAGAGAATAGGAAAAGGAAAAATAAATAAGTTAAAATGTGACCCTTCCGGGATTCGAACCCGGGTCTGGCACGGTAGTTAATTCAAAAATACTGTGAACACACTAACCATACCCCCGAGACATTCCCTTGAAAGCTGAGGCGCAGTATGGATTT
>JAAAQI020148856.1:0-11003 GCA_011800005.2 Stichodactyla mertensii
GCACTTTCTATAAGAAAACGTCTAAGTATAACCCCCAACCTATTAGTCGTGGTTTAATTTCCAATTTTGACCCCGGGTTCCCCCCCCCCCCCCGGATAAGGTGTAAACCTATGTCCGTTAAAGTTCTTAAAAGGGTTTTACGCACGGGTAATAAATTTCGCGTCGCTAATTTTCGCGGCAATGTATTTCTCGCGGGACTTAAGAAAATCACCAAATTAAAGTCCCGCGAAAATTAGTAACAGTTGACCTCTTTTATAATGGGGTCATTAGTTACCATAATGTTTCAAATTGTATTGCATAATGTTTCATTAAAATTTGGAAAGTAAGAAAGCTATTTACGAAAATACCACCACAGCTTTGGCCGCTACGCCTGATAAGTTTATAATCAGCTTTGGCGAGGCCCAGAAAGCCCCGCCACCTATATATTATTTGCTGATGGACTTCGTGATGACGGTTTTTATCCAAGAATGCAAAAAAAGAGAATGTTCAGTTTGTTGACTTTAAATATAGAGTGAGATCAACTGCTACCTTAAGAGATGCAAGAGGTCAAACGATTGGGTGTTTATGCTAGTTTCTATATACTTGCATTTTCTGCACGAGATTAGAAAAACTATTTCTTTAGTGGGCTCCCTGTGCCATGTTTACCTTGGTTTACATGCAAGTCATGTGATTAGTAAATGAGGTTGCTGATCGTCATACAGTTATGGCCATTGTTTCGTAATGTTAAAATTTGACCTCTCTAGACTTCATTCCAGGTTGTTTCGTGAATCTAGAGCAGTGCATGTGTCTTAGCTGATATAGAAGGGTCCAATCTTGATTTCTTGTTATTAAATGCTCTTAGTACTGCGGGAGACACTGCTGTAGGACGTTCTGTTCACCACAGTCTGTATAATTTGTATACTCGCTGGCATTCAATTTATAAGTTGAACTTGTACTCCTCTTAGTGTCGACATCCGATATGTCAGTTATAGCTTTCTTTGTGAATGGTAAAAAGGTAAGCATTTTACTGGTTTAAGTGTAATTGATTGTTCTGAGCTACTTACGTGTAAGTAATTAAGATAGGTCGGAAATGTGGTTAAAATCACACCTGTTTTCCAAAAGGTTTGTTCTTGCACCTAGCTTAAATTATTTAAGCTTAAATAGATAGATATTTTAGTGTAAATAAAGTAAAAAGTGGTGGCTTGAACGGCCAGGTTTTTAAGACAAGAGATATTAAACTTTGACCACAGTAAGAAGTAGTTGCCGGACCCTGCAAAGAGATCACGTCTAGAGACGCCCCACGTTGTATCCTGCAGAAGGAGATGTAAGCTTATAAGCTTAAAAATTTTTTATTTCATTCGTAGGTCACAGGAAATAATGTACAACCGGAAACCACCCTGCTTCAGTTTCTTCGAAACACACGTATCCTACATACATCATATCATATTGTCTAGATCAATATTTAAGCTTTATAAAACGCTTTTCCATGTTCTATAGTGGATATACTAGAGAGAATTAATAAATAGATCAGGTTTAGCTAAGTTCTGCCCTCTGATAAAACACTCCTGAAGCTGTAGAACACTCAAAAAGTTATAGAAATCACTCATGGCTCAGGATTTCTATAACGTTTTTTGTGTTCTACAGCTCCAGTTGTGTTTTATCAGAGGACAGAACTTAGCTAAACCTGATTTGTTTGTTTTACGTAATATAATTTCACGAGCAAAAAAAATAAAAAATTTTATTGAAAACAGCATGATCTTTTTTGAATGCTTAGATAAGCAAACATGATTGGCCAATTATTGCAAGCTGATGAAATTCAAGCTGAAATCAATCGGAATTATCAATGCTTAGCTGTGTGTATAAATCTAGTTCTGGAAGCATGTGGATAGTTGGGAGAGCATGATGGTAGCGTAAGAGTTGCTCAAGGCAGAGCCAAGGAGGGTTGTCCAATACTCCGACAAATTTATACATAGCATTGTATTGTATTATATCCACATAACAAGAGATTAACAATACAATACAATTGAGAATGATGCAATACAATAGAATACAATACAATGCTATGCATAAATTTGTCAGAGTATTGGACAAGTATGGAGCCAAGAGCAACTCTAGCTACCAGAGTGCTCTCCCAACTATCCAAGTGCATCCAAAACTAGATTTATGTACAGATAAGTATATTGACCATTGCTTTTATAACATAGCTAGAGCTTTTATACATTGGAAAAGGGTTTTTTCCTCATGTCAGTGCCCTAGCACAAACAGAAAACGTTGTAATTTGAAAATTCATTCAGTAGTTTTTGAAGAGAAAAGCTCTCTTGAAGAAACATCAAAAACATTTCCCCACAGAAAATTTTCAATAGAACAATGATCTACAATGTGTGTTTTATCAAAATTTGTATCCTAAAAGACAGTTTTTTTGCCCTAAGAAAGAGGCATCAAAGAACTTGAAAAAGCTTTGACGTCAGTGTGCATGAGCGTGCACTATCAGCGTGCACCATCCATTTCTTTTTCATAGGTAGCCAGCCAATCAGAGCACATGTTATATCTTAGCTATGTTATAAACTCTGATAAACCATGGTGAATTGACCAATCAGATTGTGTGCTCATGAAGTTCTATTATATAAATAACAATAAGCCCATGGGGAAAATGTAATGTATGTGACAGCTGCATGGATCCCAGCATTATTTTTTCTCTATGGGTAATTTGAAAACCATAAATAGAGGATATTACATGGCGTTGTGAAGATATGAAGTTTATCTTTGAGTGGTGAAAACAATATTTCATGAGTGAGCACAGCGAATGAGTGAAATATTGTTTTCAACACAAGATAAACTTCATATCTTCAAGACACCATGTAATTTTCTTTTTATTATATAGACACAGAAAATCTTTCTTTGCTATTGGTTATAATCACAACAAACAATAATCACAATATGATAATCACAACAACACACTGTCCTTTGAACTCTGCAAAACTCACTGCTACTCGGATCCACTTTTAGCTGATTTGACTTCATTTTCCTTCTCTCTTCATAATTTAGATACAACTAATTGCATGTCTTTACATCATTTATTTCATATGTTTGACTTTTGAATGTTTTTTGCCTTATTCAAAGACTTTCTTGCTCATCACTTTGTCACTGACTGGCCGCTTTGCAAAACTGAGCACACGCGATGGAAATGACATCATCAATATCCTCACTAGTAGTGAGGATATGGAATGTATGTCACTGGGTTCCCAGATGCAGTTTCACATCATGTTTACGAATGGCTTATTTTCCAGTATCTCACTCATGTCTATATAATAAATTTGGTTACACATCTGTATTTGAAATAAAAGTAAAGTAATTGTGTTCAGTGTGTCTAGACAGGGAGGTGGGACCACCTCCCTGGTCTAGATAAAAAAGAATTCCCAATGATAATAATAAGCCCTTGGAATCAGATCTTCAGCTTAATTTTACCAGTCCAATGTGTTAACCACTAAACTTCAAATAGCAATTTATTTACCAATCACTGAGTCCCTATTGGGAGTGGGACTCCCATACATGCCAGCTGAGTGGAAATAAATTTTCCAAATAATCACAGTCCATTGTGATTTTTCATGGCTGGCCCTATGTTCAAGCACTTTTTTCTATCTGGAAACAATTGGCAATTGGATTTGATGTATTTTGACTACTAGAAAAGTCCAAACCTATTAAACAGAGTGAAATTTTATCTGAAAATTATCCAAAAACCAAGCAAGAAGTGCAGATTTTCAAAACAAAAAGTGAGGGCCAGAGGTTTTGACTAACACTGTTTTACTTAGCTAGTTCACTTAGCTGGTATAGGGGTTAACTACATAAATCTTAGCCTGTAAAAGGTACAAGAAGCACCCACCCCTTTTGTGAGGCGAGTCCTCCCAGCACTGAGCAACAGTTATCTGTCATTCAGCAGAATGAATAAAACAGATGGTTTTCACAAAATATTATTAGTTAGTTGCAATACAGTGCACACAATATATCTGCAAAGTTTAATTTTGTTTGAGGAATCAATGAAGCATTACATTGCAATATACAATGATGTGCCACCCAAGTGTGAACATAACTTTATTTAATTTATAGAGAGTTTTGCATTGGCTCCCTGACCAGGAAACACTAAAAATTACAACCATTTTTTATTTTTATTTCAACTTGCATATTGGGATGGGGAATTGTTTAATAAAATCATGGGACTCAACTTGTTTTCTTGTTATTCTTGTCCTTTTTAATTGAGGTAAGACTGCCAGTCACTAGCTCAGCAAACTTGACATGGCTCACAGAACCCACTAATTTGTGCAAATCATTACAAAGTTTTTCATGGATACATTGCATGCACTCTCCTAAAAATGTTGACAAGCTGTATTGAATAGATATACTTTTCTCCAAATAAATAAGTTTTTATTTCAAAAACAAAACTACACTTTTAAGTTTGACATAGTACATGTTTCAGCAGTGACTTCTGCCATTGTCAGTGTTGCAATGATCGTTAAGCAGTGAAAGATAAATAAATTAGAAGTGAAAACAATAAAGTTTGTATAAATTACAATAATAACAATGGTAAAGCAAAACCTAAATGGAGAGCTTATAAGGTTGATGTGTTTAACTTGTGCATTAAGAATAAGTTTTTATTTAATTTGTAGTTTCCTCAATATCCCTTTATACTTAGCTTGTGTTATTACTCACAGTAGTGCTATCATGCTATCACATGTAAGTAGAGTTACTGTACTTGATTTACTTTGGATTCTTTAATTTCAATTTGATCATGGAATGCATGAGGG
The DNA here is from genome assembly GCA_011800005.2 of Stichodactyla mertensii. Classification (NCBI taxonomy): domain Eukaryota; kingdom Metazoa; phylum Cnidaria; class Anthozoa; order Actiniaria; family Stichodactylidae; genus Stichodactyla; species Stichodactyla mertensii. The sequence continues at coordinate 4,779 of JAAAQI020148856.1, forward strand.
CCAAAGGTTCGTTACAATTATGTACCAAGATCAATGTGGCATGCGCTACCCAGCAAAAACAAACATCAGATCAGTTAAATTTGTTTTGGTGTTAAAACATTTTGATTTTTTTTTCCATGTTTGTATTTTCAAGTTTGTTTGGATATATTTCTTAACAATATACTTCATAGTAAAATTACCAGGTACAAAGCTTGGGTGCAGTGAGGGAGGATGTGGAGCCTGTACAGTTATGGTGTCCAAATATGATCACAAGAATGACAAGATAATGTATCCTTAAAATAATAATAATAAATCATTTTACATTAAGACTTGTTATTGCAATCTGCTCAATGAATGTGATTGTACAGGCTCTGTATATGTATGAATACAGATTACAAAGTCTTTTTTAATTAATGCATATAATGCTTAAAAGGTTATTATATTATACCATTTTTAAGCACACCATTGAACTAGCAACATTGATGGATAAAATGTCAAGTTTCTGTTCTTTACATCAAAAAACAGACACTTTACAACAAATGCCTGTCTAACCCCAGTATGTTCTGTCGATGGCATGGCTGTGACAACAGTAGAAGGAATTGGCAGTACTAAAAGACTACATCCTGTACAGGTATTTTATTTAAATCTGACAAGAGAGCTAAATATATTAATAATTATTAGAGACTTTCTTGAGGTGACTGTGTGATGCAGTTATTTCATTGCATACCTTGACACAACATATACCTTGGCATAATAGTGACTGTGTGATACTACAGTCTCTCTAAACACAACAACTTAAGCTCACCATTTGAGTTCCTGTAGCTTAGTGATTAGAGCTTCCAACTAGTATACAGAAGGTTGTGGGTTCAATTCCCATTTGGAGCTCAGATTTTTTCCAAGTTCCTTGTCTCCACATTATTTCTCATAATGATAATAATGATGATAATATATAACTTTATTTTCTTATGATAATAATAATAATAATAATAATAATAATAATAATAATAATAATAATAATAATAATAATAATAATAATAATAATAATAAATACTGAAACGAGTCATGACAGTGGTCAAGAATGGTATGGAAAGCATTAATAATAATAATATAATAACTTTATTTTATGTAGCGTCTTTTCCATTTCTGTCCAATAATGCTTTACAACATCTTGATAAAGAAAAATAAGTAAAATTAATTAATGAGTTAAAATTAGAAAAAGACATTTACAAATCTAATCACAATAATTGGAGTCAAAATGATAATGACAATACTTTCAAAAGTTCTAAAAATCTATTTCAAATCTATTTCAATCTATTTCAATATTAAGTATTTATCAAGTAAAATTACTTATGCTATAGACCTTATTCGCTTGGGCGTATTTGTTTTCCCAATACAGGTCACGTGTCATTCCTTTGGGATTTTTTCCTTTGCTTAATGGTAACGCTTGAGAAGATACATTATCATGGATAAACCTCAAACAAAGAGTCGTATTCCCAAGAGGTCTGAATTGGGAAAACATTACGCCCAAGCGAATAAAGTCTATTAAATTCTTATACTATATACGATATACTTATACTATAAAACTAGTAGGTAATATTGATAGTAGTACTAGAAGGCTCTTTTAAAAAGATACGTTTTCACTAAACGCTTAAATTCATTAAGACTACTGCAACACCTTATGTTCCAAGGCAGCTCATTCCATAGGACAGGGGCTGCACATGAAAAGGTTCTACATTCATATGTTTTTAGATTATATGTTACACTAACGAGGTGATTGCTATTTGAAGATCTAAGATTTCTTCTCGGGACATACAACTCAACTAAATCAGATATATACGATGGAGTAAGATTATTCAGCGCCTTAAAAGTTAACAATGTCTTAAATGTGACACATTCACTCTCAAAATACTGTTATGCAATGTCCTGACTATCTTATAAATTTAATAAGTTGATTAATCAAGCTCATATATATTTATAATAAATATATCAAAAGGGGCTTCAGTCAGTTCAGAATGCTGCAGCTAGGGCGGTTACCTTGACATGTAAAAGAGAACATATCACGCCCATCTTAGAAAATCTTCATTACCAACTGCAGAAAGACTGATGAAAGGCTCAACCAAAACATCTTGTATAAATTTAATTTCAATCAGTGACAACATATATATTTCAAGTGACAGACTCATGGCCATCTTATAATCAAAGGGACTGGACTGCCATTAGAGTAACCATCTGAAACATGTAAATTAGGTCTAATCATTTGCAGATTTATATGAAAGCTACAGTGTCTTATTTTGAGATGGTTACCAGTCGTTTCACTACATGAGTATTTTAGTCTGACTGGAAAATAAACATAGCAGACTTGGATGCTCAACTAACTACATGTAGGTGGAAGTCGGGTATTGACAGTGATGATTGTATTGAGCAATACCCATTGGTATATAGCTTGGTATTGAAAATTATTCTTTAACACTATTTTGAGAACCATTCATTCATTTATTGGTAATTAAGGGACAGAACAGTGCTTCTTAGGGTCCAGAAAGAAATTTAATGTACCATAGGGGCTGAATAGGGGTCAGAAAATGCTAGTATAAAAAGGAATTACCACTAGGAAAGGTTGACAGGCCAAATGGTGAATATTTGGGTAATGGGCAATTGCATGACTAAAAGGAACTGTGGTCGAGCAATGTATAAGAATTTCTTCAGGCTCATTTCTTAAATACCTAAACACTGCCGGCACCATTCAGCTAAAGAGATAAATATGAAGAAATTCTTATTGCTCCATAGTTCATTTTGGCAATCGCCAGTCACTGATTGCTATTTGCCATTCACCCTCTGTCAACCTTTTTTGAAATAGCTGTATTCCTTTTTAAAATAAAGGTGCTATTACTTTTTTAAAGCTACAAATTGTAGGGTCAGGTTTATTGGTTTCTGTTACTTTACAAATGCCATTGATACTTTCCAAACACTCCACCTTCCTCATCCCAATAACAAATGAATGTTCCTTTTAATTATAATAGTAATAATGGAGTATATAACTTATAAGTGCATTTCATGCATGTCTCAATGCACTTCACAATTATTGTCAGTGGAGCCCACTTATGGGCTGTATTTTGAAGTGCCATTAGCCACTTCGCAGCTTACAATCATGAGTGAGTTAGTATATCATTATTTTGTGTATCCAGTTAGGGGTCTGTTGAACCAGGAGACAATCCCCTACTCTTGTACAAATAGTTCAACAGGCTCTTAATGTCCCCCCATATACATGTTAAGGAAAAGATAGGAGATAGGGCCCTCAGTTTTTTCTCTTTATTTGAGAAGACCTGAAGGTCTAACCATTTATTGAGGTAATTACAAAGGCAGCTGACCTTGTCCTCAATTTTAAGTCTGAGTGTTGGTCAGCCAGGGATTGAACCCAGTTACGTCCTGTACAACAGACTGATGCTCTCTACCAACTGCGTTAACTGGGTGGTATCTGTTTTAATTGTTATTAGGAAAGAATAGCCAAGTCTCATGGATCCCAGTGTGGGTTCTGTACACCTGGTATCGTCATGTCTATGTATACATTGTTGAGGAACAACCCTTTGCCTACTCAAAGTGAAATGGAGAGTGCTTTTGAAGGTAATGGACATGCAAAAGTCATCTTTGAGTGATTGTCCTCATCCAGTTTTAAAAAGGAAAGGTGGTGATATCACATTTGATATTTAAATCATGCAACCTATATTTAAAAATTGTTTATTTTTGTGAACAGGAAATCTTTGCAGATGTACAGGATATCGACCTATTCTTGATGGCTTCAAAACATTTACAAAGGTGATATTAAATATATGCCTAAAATCAATAAGAGAAATGGGAAAAGCAATTTCCTGGAAAAAATACTTTCATTAAAAAGCCAAACTCTTGAAATGAAAGAACACTTTTTTGAGGTGTGGAGTTTTAATATTTTGATAATTGAAAAATAAAGTATTCTATTTTATATTGAGATACGGTATTAGCTTGTTTCCTTTTTATAAATTATACCTCCCCTTATATAAGGGGAGGTATAATTTATATTGTAATGTTAGTCTTTTTTCTTCTTTTCTTTTTTTTTTTTTTTTGTGCTCATTCTTTTTCCTTGTTTGTATTTTTTGATTTGGAGTTTTAAGTTTGTTTTTTGAATTTTACATGCTTTTCAGGAGTTCTGTTGTGGAGGCAATGGGAATCAAAATGGATGTTGCATGCAACAGATGAATGGAATTGAAAATGGAGTCAGTGATGGAGATGTAAGACATTTTATATCAGATAAAATTAATTGGATTTTTTCTGTTTTTGATTATAAATATACATACCTTTTATATATCTGTTTGGCATTATAATTTTTCTGACCAAATAGAAAATTCCCAATAATTCCCCAACCTTGAACAATTTCTAGATTTCCCTGAGTTTTCAAGGTCAATGGGATCCCTTAACAAGCTATCAGCAATATCAGTGTTTTTTTAGGCTGAAAAAAATGAAATCACCTGATTAAATTTTTGGCCCAACACATTTTTCAGTGTTATACTAAATGTTATTATAATTGTTAATAACATATACATGTATTGTATTGAAACCTACAACTATGTGAATGGGGGATGGTCTGGATGCAGCTTTTTGAACCACCAGCGAAGTAAGACAGGGAGGATGTGAGAGCCCAAATTGCTTTAATCTAACCTGGACTTTATTCTCAGAATATTTGATGAGGAATGCAGACATGAAAAGTTGGGCATAGAGATTATAATACTACAGAATACCCAATGACACCACAAGCAGAGCACAGCAATCCCACAAGAAAAGTTCTGGAACACTCCCCTTACTATGGTTAGGATTATTTTGCAGATGGACATCTGGCAATATTAGCTAAGTCAACAATGGAACTTCAAAAGTCACTAGAAATCTTGCACTCAATGTTAATCAGATTTGGCCTGGAGATGAGTTTAAAAAAAAAACAAAACAAAAACAATGATTATGACAGACAAGTTCGCAAATGATGACTACCCAAAGACTTATCTCTTCTTTTGATGGCATTTCCTCTTGAGAATGTTGAAACATTTATGTACATTGTATCTTGGACAAATCTTTCAGTATAACCAACATTTACAGCAATAAAGGAGCTCTTTAAAAGAAAAAGAAATATAGTGCTATCAACTCTTATTACAATCAGGAAACCTACAAGAACCATTCAATTGCCCTAAACACCAGAAGGATGATTTTTGATTCCTTAATTAGAAACAACTTTGATGTATGCTTGTCAAACATATGGTTGACAATGGCTACATTGTTAAAGTTACTATGCAGTGCATACTGTAGACAGCTACAAAATCTAGTAAAAGGTGGCACCTCCAGAAAACTCATCTCTCTTGACGAGATCCTTCCATTGGATGATGAAGAACAGAAATTTGACATGGCGTACAAACTCACAAATAACCAAATCTACACCTACAGTGGTGCAACTCTACTTAGACTATGTTCATAGGCAGCAACTCAACTATAGTTCACACACATTGTTTGATCACCTAATTCAAGATATATCAAAAAACTGAACATTTGCGGATGAAAAGAACTTGAAGTCTGGTCAACCAATCCAGAGTGTTCCATATATAAATGCTACACAAATGATAAATCTGAGATCAGAAAAGCATGTTTTAGTAAAACCCTCAAGACTCTTGTAAAGTCTTAGCCTTAACTCCAGTAGAGGGGCACCTAAATGCTGTTCTAAGAACAGCTAGGAATAAATTGACTGATTAATTGATTACCGTGATATATATATTTTTTGGTAAAATTTGGATATGTAAGGATAAGAGTTATTAGTCTCTCATATTAATTGTTTGTTTTTCTTTAGACCTGTTCCAGGGGCCTTTTTGATACAAAAGAGTTTCTTCCTCTGGATCCAACACAAGAGCCAATTTTTCCTCCTGAACTGATGGTATTTATCATACATTATAGCATTTATTATTTTAAATGATACTTGGTCATTGTTTGAGTTAGGTTGTCCCACTGTCCCCCCCCCCTAATTAAGAGACATGGTTTTCAACACAACATCGAGCATGTGTCAGTTGAATAATTTATAGATGCATACAGGAGGCTGCTAAGGATGCACACTTGCACATGCAAATTAATAGATCAGAATGCACGCCATATTGTAGCTATGTTATAAAGTACTTTCGTTCCAAAGTCAATTCGATCCAGGTCAATTCGATCCACTATAGTGACAATCGATCCACATATCAGGTC
>JAAAQI020148867.1:0-11003 GCA_011800005.2 Stichodactyla mertensii
CTTAAAATGCAGTCTGTAAAAATTCACATTAATCATTGTAAAGCGCCTTTGATTATATCCACATAGAAAAGACGCTACATAAATAATAAATCATTATCAATACTGAGAATATTGTCAGAAGGGTGAGGGACACTTTAAAGTTTCTTCTTGTTTATTGTTAATGCTAATTATGGATGTTAGTTTTCCTCGTCACTTTGTTTTTTTTTTAATGTTATGGCTGTTTATGCTAATGTGGCTTGTAACTTGCTAGTTACGTTTTGCTGCTTTTTCGGCCGTTTTCGTATGTGTTGTTCACGGGTGGATCCAGAAATTTTCAAGGGGGGTGTCCAAAAAGAAAAAGGTGACGATATAGTAACGCCATTAATAATTCTGACTTATTTAATGCGTACTTGAATTTATTTTTAGATTTAATCTTATGTAAAGAAAAGATTCGAGAAACAGAAGTCGTGAATAATAATTTCTTATATTTACTGAAAAAACAATCTAACGCTTGGCCCGTGGGGCTGTCCGGTGCACCTAGGGACACCCCGTTGATGGTGGTGGTGATGGTGACAGTGATGGTGGTGATGGTAATGGTAGTAATAGTGATGTGGTAATGGTGATGACCAGATGATAACGATAGTGTTGTTATTGGTGGTGGTGGGAATGATGGTGATATTATATGATGGTGATGGTGGTGGTGATGGATGAGGAATGATGGATGATGATGGTGATGTTGTGTAACATTTTATCGCGGTAACCACTAATCAATCTTGTGTTTTCCATCTTTCTTTCAAAGACTAACATTTTTGCCACAATTTTGCGATGATTCAATTACGATTTACTGCGCTTCTATAGTTATCTATTTACAAAATTATCGTACCAAAATGAAGAATCCCTCACAGAAAACGCCGACTGACTCTTGGCCATGAATAAAATTAAGTTTCAGCTATTTAATCCGAAACCAATCAATCACCATCTATTGCTTCATGGTCATTCAAATGACAATTAGAGGTTTTTAAGAGAATAAACACTTCATACAACAAACAAAAGAAAATAAAAAAAATAACATAAGTAGTACTAGCGATAACAATTTAATAACTGCCAGTAAAAGAGACAAAAATTAAACTTTGACCGTTTTTTATGTGCGCTGCGCTTACAAAAACTTTGTCTATGTACATGAAATAGTAAAACAGGCGGATACATTTTGTATGAGAATCTGTTTAGTACCGTGACTGTGGAATGGCTTTAAGTCTGAACCAATAAAAATGTGCAAAAACGTTCGCCACCCAATCAGAGTGCTTCGAATGGAAAAACCAATTGAATGTCAGTCTCGTTCTTCACTCAGTCTCCCCTCCCTTTCTTAAGCCATATCTTCCCCACCCACCACCCCTCAAGTACAAGTTATGCCACTTTACAAAACCACCACTACTTACTGAACGTAAAATTTTTCGAGACTCACGAGTAACCTAAAAGTGACGAAAGATGGAGAAAAGCTAGATCTTCACTGGCTCGGATGCAACTCTAAGAAGATTGTAACGACATATAAGGCTAAAGTGATCGAATAACTACAGGTGATTAAAGTGTAAATCTGGCAGGAATCCCAAGAGGTTTTGACGTCTAAATTGGCTGCAACTTTGCTTCTTAGATGTCAAAGTTCAAATTAACACTTTCTTTCTTTTCTTTGACTTATTTGTGAGTTTGTCGTATTTTTTTAGACCCGTAGAATTCTACAAATTCTAAACTCCTACAACAGTACAGGACAGTTAAAAGAGGAATTCATTTGAGCTATATATTAAACCTTGTATGACTGAATTATAAGTCAGTGTTTGAAAGGAGTTGAGATAAAATTATTGATAAGAAAGTAGGTTCTTGCTAAGCAATTGTAATAGAAGAGCAAAGGTCAATTATTTATGTAGATAATTTGACGAGAACATAGGAAATTCTTACAGTTAAGTCTTAAATGCTGAACTTAAAATGGCAAGCTGTCTTCAAGACGAAGCTGAATGAGTCCAGAATGCACATTTTGGTTCAAAGTTATAGAGTTACATTTGCAGAAGAACCTTATGTAGAAATACCTGCCTGAATACTGCTTACAAAATCTGTATCCTACTTACCTCCATAGAGAAAATTCAAGCAACAATGAAAAGTTCTGTTAGCTCTGTGTAAGACATTCTTTCCTCCAACATGGCGCCCTAGCACCCAGATCCTAACGGGAAAGCAAAGGAGTCCCACGTCCAGCAGTTGTTCATCTCAGTCGTCAGCGGCCCCTGCGATGTCCCATCTACCAGAATTGAAATCATCATTTTCTATCGAAATTTTCTTTTTTATTCGCTCATTTGAATATGATATATATTCTAAAAATCTAGCGATAGTTCTTATTTCAGTGCCTATGACCATGATTAATCTCTACTTTAAAACTAAACCAGCACAACTTAAATTGGTCATAAAAAAAAACATCTTCCGACAGGCTCTTACCAGTTAAAGTTCATTATATGTTTTAAAAACGAAACACCGTCATGGAAAGACTACCTAAAATTGCAAACGTTTTGTGATAAAAGTGAAGTATTTAGTGTCCATTTTTTCAGACATGAATGAATTATTAAGTTTCATGTGACTGAAAAATCACGGCGAGGTCACGGTACGGAAACGACGACATCAATAGAACCAATCACAACGTCGAGATTACAAATCACCCAATCCGAATGTTGTACATGGTACCGTTCAAAAAACGGAAACCGTGCGTTGGTAACATGAGTTTCTCTCAGTCAAGCGAATTTTGCTCTAAAAAGTATTATTTAAAAGAAACTAGAAATTGTGACTACAAAAACCAATTAAAAGACGGCGCCTAATCTAAACCCTAAATTTCATTCAGACGAAAACGTCTCCCCTCTGTTTCTCCCTCTCAGCGGAAATTAGTGGTCTGTATCCACCTCGTACAGGAAACCAGTGCCTGGCATTAGCACCCTGTTGTATGACGTACTCTGGACAAACACGCGCCATTTTTCAAACGAAGAAGGCTTGATTCTCCCCGTTCCACCTGCACCAATCATGTCGCACGCCTCGCGACCAGTAAACATGTCTCCTGTTTCCTTATCCACCAGCACAACCTCCTTCTTGTCGGAAATTTTCTCCGGTTTCGTAAACTCGTAGAAGCCTTTACCAGTCTTGAAGATGAGGCTGTTGTTTTGGACAAAGGTTTTGATGTCACAGCGTTCGTTCACGTCTAGGACTTGGAAGCGTGAGGGGTCAACTGGGGTCAACCCAGTAGCTTCTGCTGATGAGGCTTTATACGCTGTCTTACGTCCAGCGAGGGTGTCAAAAAGCTGGTGCAAGTTGCGATTCATTCCAGAGCCTCTGCCACGGACTTCCTCTTCGAAGCTCTGTAGGCTTTCCATGCCTTGCTCGCGATAGCAAATCGCCGTGAGAAAGTCGACAATGGTGGAGAATTGGACGAGTTTCAGATGCCACCCGCACGATAACTCTGACAGCTGTTTGTAGAAGGTATTAGCTGCTGAGTAGTTGAGGCACTGGATGGCATAGATTCTCACCCCAAGTTTTTCGTACAATTTCTTGGCCTCATCGCGCCAGTTTATCTTGAGAGTGTTATAATGGTAGTTAGGAGGGTGGGGACAGGCGTCACCTATCATTACCAAGGCACGCTGAGAACCTGGGGTCCAGGAGAGTTCTGTTCGTACCTGCAATGTCAATCATTATCTCATTTAGATTCTTGCATTGTGTGCCAGTATGCTTTTTAAGGGGGCTTTACGTCGTGGGGGGAGGGGGGGTCAACAAAAATTTGGGTCTTGGCTACCAAACATTCCATAACCCCCCCCTCCCCTCTGTGGAGAGAAAAATTTCATACTTTCCCTAAAAATTCCAAGGCTTCAGTCATACTTTCAGCTTCACGCCTCTGTGACTTAATAACCTCCCTATGAGACTTCTCAAGATAACCTAGCCCCCCTCAATTTTACCAACCCCCCACGCCCTATTTAAGGGCCTGGGGGGTTGGCAAAATAAATCTTCAGTGCAAAATCCGTTTTGTACACTGTAAAACATTTATGAAGGGAAGGGTGCCCAAAGTCTATACCTTAGTAAAAAATCTGATGTCTACATAGCAAAATATTGGGAGGAGTGGAGAGGAGGGTGACTAAAGCCCCTTCTGTCCATTCTCTCTGTGGCCCACACATTCAAAGGACTGAAATCATGGTAGTCTCCTTTGCAGCCGTTAAAAATGTCAGTAAAAAATAACGTGTCTACCCCCTAACCCATTAGTGGGGAGGGAAATTTGACCGACACTAATAACAGCTGCAAAGGAGACTATGGTGCATGTGAGTCGAAAACTAACCTGCCTCAGTACAAGTTCATAGCATTCATCAGAATCATAACCACATGTTGATGATACATTCTTCACAAAGTCAACAAGGTCTTTCTTGTTTGAGGTAAAGTCAATCCACTTGGTGTCGTAGGTGGCTGGTTTGTCTTGATAGTCACCATGGGCAAAGATGGCGATTCTAATTCCCTTGACTTCAGCTAACAGGCGGCTGACAGTCTGCTCAATTTTATTTCTCACCTAAGGTTGGAATATGGAATGGATAATTGAAATGAGAACAATTTTTGTACGTTGATGGACAGAAATAATGAATATTGGTTGTTCAATGTCTAGCATAGTTTAAGGAACTGTCATGGATGGATGGATAAAAGAGAAAATGGATGGGAGAGAGGACTAAGGATGGTAGGTGGATGGGCAGTGGGATGGGATAAGATGGAATATAATGGGATGGGATAGGATAGGATGGGATAGGATAGGATGGGATGGGAGGTTGGAAGTGGGAGTAAGGTAGGAAGAGAGATTAATGAATTAATGGGATGCATGGGATGGAAAATTTGGATGGTAGGAAAAAGAGATGAATGGAAAGAAAGATGGACTTAACAGAGATATACATAAATCAGCTTTCTATTAAGCAACAACCCAAAGAACAATAATATTGATACAATACCTGAGCAAGACATGGATACATGGACCCAGTTGTATCAAATGAAAAAACAATCTCTTTAATGTCTCCAGAAGAACTTGAAACTGAGGCTGAAGAGGAAGCTTCTTCTGCTGGTTTTGCTTTCTTACTTGGTGAAGCTTCACTCTTTTTCTCTTCTTCTTTTGGTTTCTAAAGAGAGAAGTAAAATAACTGATTAACAGCTATAAGGGCATGGTTATTTATTGTCTGCCAGAAAGAACCCACCAGATAATTACACCAGCAAGCTAGGTCTTAAGACTGGCTTTGCATTATTCATGTTAAACTTTTGAGGATGAGAAATACTAAAATTTATAACTAATTTTCAAGACTGTAGTTCCAAAAATTATCCTTATTTTCTGGAAAAAGGATACTCAACCCTTAGAAATTATTTCACTAACCCTCTTTGAACCAGAAAGGGTCTTTAACTAAATGTATGCTCACATCATTTTGGTCAACTAATTGTTCACAAATTTACATAAACCCAACTTCTCTAAAATTATTTAATGTATGCCTACTATATTCATTCATGAATATATCTTATGGAACTGTTTATATTCTAGCAAGGAGCTTCTTATTGGTGGTGGAAGTGTGTGTGTGTGTGTGTTGGGGGGGGGAGGGGGTTGAAATTTTTTGGAGGGCATAAGGGGAACTTCTTATAAGAACTTGAGGAGAATGAGGAGGCAGTGATTTTTTTCTTTTTCCTTCAGCCCACCCCCAGACACATATCATGAACAATCTCTAACCTCTTCTTCTGTTGTCTTCCTCTTTCCTCTACCCTTCTTTGCCCCAGCACTCTCATCAGCAGCCTTTGATTCTTTTTCTGCAGGTACTGCAGCAGCTGCTGTCGATGTACTAGCCCCACCATCACCACCAGTTCCAGTATCATACAGGAAGTCAGTATCAGGGAGAAGAATCCTGTTATACGAAGTTGATTGTATAAACACATCAAAATCCTCTAGCTTTTTACTGTCGATTTTGAACTTGGCTGTTTCTTTTGGTATGCCCAGTACAGACCTTAGCTAAAAATAAAAAACAATTCTATTTATGAATAATATGAAGCTATCTCCCGCAGCTGCAATCCAATTGAGTGAGACATACATTGATGCATATATATGATTTATTAAAGGTCTCTAAAAAGAAATTACTTCTATTAGAATATTATATAGTTTATAACCTGCTAGTGAGCGTCTTTAACGTTATCATTCACTTATTTGCAGAAGTTAAACTTACTCACCATCAAAATTGCCCAATAAGGTATGCAAATAAATTCTTTTAAGAACTTGAAAGCACTAGAATAAGTTTCTTCTCAAATACACGATACACCTGACACAGTACGAGCTGAGAAAAATGTACCCTGTAGTAAAACTAATATTCGTAAATATTCCTAATCTGCTAGAGTATATTAATGTAGTTTCTACCTACATATAATTGCAGTAATGCTTATTTGTGCATGACTGAAACGTTTTCAGTTCGAGACGTTTACACAAGATTGATGAAGTTTATAGTGCTTTTAGGTGTTCGCTGTTTACTACTTAGTAATGCGGTGGACGATTCTTGAAGCAGGGACATATATGCATCGATCAAGGTATAATAACATAACAATATGATCAGAAATTACCAGAGCATACGTTTAAAGACATACCTCGTCGCCAGTTGCAAATACTCCATCAGATTTACGTCTAACTACGATCTCTTTGTGGAACTGAATGGTTTCTGGTTTGTTTAGTTGGTAAAAGCCTTTTCCAGGAGCAAATTCTAACTTGTTTTTTTCGACAAAGTTTCGAATGGATATCCTCTCAGGAACGCGAATAGTCTTGAATCTTGAAGAGCGGACTATTTTTGTGTCTTCCGGCGCCTTCTTGGTTCTTTTTGGAGGCATTTTTTTATGGCAATAAGACGTTTAAAGCTTCCTTTGAACGAAGGGTCATGCAAAACAACGAGGTTAACGAATCTATCTCGTGGGAGAGGTAGTAAGTACTGACATCGTTGTTCCTAACAAAATATAAACTTTTAATTAAGTTTAAACAAATTACGAGATTCAAGAAGTAATTCTTCGAATGCCTCTATCTTGCAATATAAATGGAAAGAAGAAAAAAGTTACTTGTAAGTTTGCTTTCTTAAGAATTTTACAATTAACCCTCCCCTACTCAGTCTTGTTTACAAAAAGTTTTATAATTGGGTGTGCCATGTTCGCAGTCCAGCTGAGCTTTAACAATAGCACGTTTCCTAGACAACATCATCAAGTGAATTTTTCAGAAGAGAAAGAATAATTGGAAAGGAGAAGAAAGCTTAATAAAAGAAAAAAACTGAGAAGAGAAAGAAAAGAAAAGCTGGATTTGTTCAGAAAAATCAAGCAACAAAATGAAAGTGAAAATGAGGATAAATGAACGAAAAGAAAAGAGGGAAAAATTAACATGGTTCAAAAATAAATTTGTCCAAAGAGACTTATTCATTATGTTAGAAATGGAATTAGAGGATTAAGACAAATTGTATAAAAACTCTTTATTTACAAGTTTGTTATGTATGCCAGATAGGTCTACAATAGATACACTCCATGTTTCTAAATATAGCATTTCCTTGTTAAAACTCCTTTACATATATCAACTCTCAGACAATTATTGGTTTTCATTATAAAAGCATAAGAGTAAAAATTTTCGGTTTTAAAAACTTATTTTATGGGTTTACTGGATAAGATATGCCTGCAAATTTTCTAAATAAGAATGGCAATTATTTACAAAATAAGAATAAAGCATCCCAGTTAGATATTCTGTCAGTTTAGATTACAGGTACGGGGGGAAGCTTGCCTCCAGATGGAGGTCTGTTTGATGAAAGGGACTCCAGATCTTTGATCTGTACCCTTAGTTTTCTTATTTCTCCTTTTTGGATATCAATTATTTTCTCCAGGTGGTTGATTTCTTCAGTTTTCTTGTCGTTGTCATTGTTTGTGTCTTCAGTGCCAGCATTTGCTTGATGCTGTTGTTTGCGCATGACCCCTAGTGCTGTCTCTAGATCATGTACCATTGTCCTTGCTATCTTTAGCTCTCGGCGAAGATCATTGATTTCTTTAATTAGTGTAACATTTTCCTAAAATTATCAAAAACAAAAATTAAGATTAATAATGATAATAATACCTCTTAGTAACACTTTTCATTACAAAAAAGAAAGAAAGAAAGGAAAAAGAAAGAAGGGAAGAAAGGAAGGAAGGAGAGGAGGAAGGAGGGAAGTAATGAAGAGAGGAAAAAAGGAAGGAAGCAAGAAAGAAAGAAAGAAAAAAGAAAGGAATGAACAAACGAAGAAACAAAGGGACAAAGGAAAGGAATGGAAGAACAAAGAAATGAAGGAAGGAAAGAAGGAATGAAAGAAGAAGAAAGAAAAATGAGAAACACGGAAGCACATTTTCGCCCATCGTTCTTATTCGATTCTTGGTGTAAAATAAACGAAATGTAGGCAGTAAGAACGACCATGTGGGTGCACAAATATTGTTCAATGTAATGCAAAGGAGTCGAAAGAGTAGAACTGTACCTGCATTATTCTAACGTTATCAGCACGATGGATTTCAGAGTCTTTAGCCAGTTTCTTTCTCAAAGATGCAACGCTTCTCTCCAAGTGTTCACGCTGTCGCGCGTACTCGTGTTGGATGTTCGCATCCACACCTGCTGATTCAGGCTGCCAACATAAAAATACACTGTTAAAAAATGATAAAATGGATAAGATGATTTATGGGGAATAGAAAATTCCGACGTCCATATGCGATTCTGTTAAATACTGCGTCACGTTAGGAGCAAAATTTCACATTACCTAATGACGTTATATTAAATATGGCATAACCTAATGCATGGATTTGCATATCATGTGCATATGATGTCAATATACCTTTTCGCCTTGGGCGTGATGTTTTTTATTTTCAGACCACGTGTGATTCCTCTTATTTCTTTGTTTAATGGTAACGCTTTTGAAGATACAGTATTGTGGATATACCAAATTGAAAAAACGTTGTCGGGCTTAACCTTCATCGAAGGTAAGACCGAGAGGGATTCTGGGTAAATAATTTATAAGGCCTATAACATAATTTGAGCATTAATATAATTCTCGCATATTGCTTTCTTCGAGAATTCAAAGCTATATCCTATACATGTAATAATAAATATGGGCCTTATTAAATGCTTACCCATAACCCTTTCGGTCTTACCTTCGATGATTCAACCTTTCGAACCCGACAACGTTTTTTCAATTTGGTGTATACCTCAAACAAAGATCTTATTCCCAAAAGGATGACACGTGGTCTAAAATGGGAAAACATTACGTCATAGCCGAAAAGGTCTTTTGTTTCTTCCGATATACGTTACGTATAGTTCGAAAAAGAAATTGTTCCCTCTGGTGAATGATTCTGCTGTGCAAGTTCAAGTTAGCGTACCGTTTCATCTTGTACGTATTTGGTGTACAGACTCTTGACGTTCTCTTTGAGTTTCTTGGGTTCTTGGATGAACCCAACACAGTTATGAAGGTCTGTTTTGAACCTCTTGACCACAGCTTCTACATCCCGCACCTATAGATACAACACGAGGTAAGAATACAGGCCTGCCACATACAACATTATATCAACCACGAAAAAAACTACCTTTTGTCGTTCCTGGTGCATTTCCTTGTCGGTTGCTTTCAGTTTTAGCCTCAGTTCTGTGATATTCAACTCGAGGCTTGTGTTCTGTTTGTGGAATCGTTCCAACTCGCTTTCCATCTTTGGAAACACAAATACAAGTATGAGGACTTGATCAGAGATTGCGCGCACGCTTACACGCACGCTGAGGGATGTTTCATATTCGTGTAACATGCCAATATACTGTATTTAAGCAATATAAAACGCGCGAACATGTCTCTGTGCTGTGATATAACCACGCTTCGGCTACGCCTCGTGTTTCTAAGTTCGCTTTTCTCATGCTCTACATCTCCCAGAGTGTTTATATCACAGTACAGAGACATAAGTGATTGTTTTATATTGCTTTTAGAAGATATTTTTCGCTGTTTTAGCGCGAGCGTGTTTCTGTCCTCTGATATATACACGGTATCCAACCAATCAGCGCACGCGTTATCTCGAATATTTTTACTCATAAAAATATGACAGAAGATACAAAGCACAAATGAAGTTTAAAATGAACACAAGGACGAGCCAGATTGCGACTATTTGCGATTTCTCTGTTGCATGATTCAAATATCGAAACGAAATAAATAAAATGTGCAAGCGCGCACACGTTCGGCCAATTAGATTGCGTGTTCATAATGCATCCCTTAATTGTGTTAGATTTCTTTAGTTGCAGTGCTTACCTCTTGTATTTGTTCCTTCATAGCCTTGATATCATTTTCTCTTGGTTCAATCTGTTTCTTCAATTCTTTGATCTTGTAATCCAATACAAACTTGAACTTCTCTAGTTCCTGGTTCTTTTTCTTCAGATCGTAAATTCTCTTTTCCTGTAACAAAATCATGATGCCGCGGTTACTGGGACGTAATATTATAAGAAGGAATCCTAAAGGTCTTTATTAATCAATCATTTGTGGTGCGTGTGCTTGTATTCTGCGTAGTAGTTCGCCGGAATCCAGGATGGTGGGGTGCGGTCATGATAAAGCCCCACCCCCACCCCCACCCCCTCCCCCTAATCCTGGTTAGCCACTATGCATGCTACGCTTGCTTGCGGAAAAATCAAGTGAAAACAGGGTGAATTAGCATTAATAAGCGTAAGAATAAAATGTTTTTGACAAACTTGACCATTAAAATTCTCGTAAATAAGATCATGCATGACTTAGTTAAACTTCTGGTTCAGACTTCTAAATTATATCTGCACGTGCTATATTGCGCTGTAATTGGTTCAAATGATATCGACTATTCCGTACCCTTATACGACATCTACTCTGTTGGTAGATTTTAGAATACGTAGAAGTACTATTATTATATCCACATCCACTGGATATGAGCAAGCGCGCGCTCTGATTGGTTCCTCTACTACTAGGATATCAGCT
>JAAAQI020148889.1:0-10996 GCA_011800005.2 Stichodactyla mertensii
AATCCTTGAAAAGCCCTGGAATTCAAAACCCATTTTCAAGTGCACTTGAAAAGCCCTTGAAAATAGCAAAGTTGCTGAATACTCCTGGAATTTTTGGCCTTGAAATGTCCTTGAATATTGTGTTGGAGATGTAGCACGAACCCCTATATAAATATCAATCTAATACTCATTAATTATTCATGAGGTAACCAGACAACTGCGGGCTGTAATTCAGGTTACATGATGATACTGGAAAACCCGTTCCAGTACTAGTACTGAATTAATTTTGTTCAAGTCAAAGGACAGATCCACTGAATTAATTTTGTTCAAGTTCAGGGACAGATCCACTGATTGAATCAAAAAGTACTTCAGCCGATAGTACTCACGGGTCGCTGAAGACGATATGGAATTGGAATCTCTGATCAAGAAACCCCCAATACTATTCAGAGCCTTTAAGCACTACACCTGTGTGCACCAAATACGTTTGGCTCTAATGCAAAGGGTTTTCTATTTTTTGGTCACGATTTTCCATGTGGAATGCATAAACAGTGATTAATGTGATGTTCATGCATGGTCTGCTTCAAACTCGGTCTATTAAAACGTTGGTTATTGCATATTCAAATGGAGGTGTTGTATTTCATGAAAATAATAATTTTAACAAAAAATATGCAATTTATGCTCATTCCTTTCTTTAAGCCGAGCAAGCGTTACAAGCCCCAAGACTAGGAAAGTGTGTCCTATTCTAACGACTGTTATTTAATAGGACAATAACAATTTTATTTCAAGGAATTCATTCTGTGTAGTTATTGGGTTCTCAACTATCATGATTGGAAAAATCATAACTCTAGGTAAAATATCAACTAAGTATTAAACATGTCTGTGAATTTTTGTGATTCTTCGTCTCGCACACAATGTAACATGTTACACTTGATTTGTGCTTATTAAAAATAAAGGATTGGTTTACTCTCTCCTACAGCATGAAGTTTATTTTTTTCTTTTCTCTTTAAAACATACCTTATTGAGCAACTTGTGTAAAAAAAAAAAAAATCAAAAGAATATATCGTCAATATTACAAGAGATATTTGAGATAACAGGCATGCATGTTGCAGAATTAGCCAAAATGGAGGTGTTATTGTGCTAGTCATCGCATGTACAAAAAATGTGATTATTACCCGATCTTTAAAGTTTCTTATTTTAAACCCCCCAAAAAACCATTCTTGTTTAATAAATAGATCCCTCCGGAATAATTAATGAGTACTAGATGTCATTTCAAAGCCTCCAAATTGGACTACACAGGGTTTCCAGTCTTGGGTTATGCCTCGGACTGGAAACCCTGTCTAGTCCTCATTGTCAGCTTTGAAACATTACTTAAACATTGATAGCTAGGGGTAAATATCATTTAGAAACTATCATAAATTTGTTAATTTTATCATACAGACATGATTGAGATACTAAAAAATAAGCCATTTGTAAACATAGAGTTTTTCTTGAAATATGAAGTTTATCTTCTCACATTGAAACCAGTATTTTGCTCATTTAATTCACTCATTCATTAAATGTTGTTTTCACCTCTCAGATGTAAACTTATAAATATGTAAACTATGTAGTATTTTTCTACAGGAACATTCCAAGATGGTGGTGATGATGCTGTGGTTCTTCTAGAGAAAACACCATTCCGTCAGGACACACTGTCAAGGGTTCTATCATCTGATACAAGACTTCAAGTGGATATGAGAAATGATATATATGGGCAGTATGTTTGTTGCCCCCCTCAAGATATTAATACTGTCAAATGTACAGTTATATACCCAGCTACAAGCAAGCATATAGATAAATACACATCACAGGAGGTATTTCTTGTGATGGAAACACCAGATGACTATAGCAATATTACATTGCCATTTTTAGAAGCACAACAGTTCAGTATTCAGGTATTTATTTCTTAGAGTTTCTTTTCTTATCAGTAGCAAAATTGTATACAATTAGAGACTTCGTATTGGAGGTATGTGGTATTGACTTACAGGATGTACATGGTTTTCGTATGATTGGTATGGATCTACCCAGGGGTGGATCCAGGGACATGGATTGGTTGACTAGCCACCCCACTTATTGAAATCAATAAGCTAGAAATTACATTCAGTGGATGTTCAATGGAGTGATTTTCTGTCAAATTGTTAATGGATAAAATCCAGTTTTAAAAAAATGTTGTTTCACTATAGCTGTGAAACATAATAAAATGAGCCTACAAACAATGACGTCATTTTGGTAGAGGATTTTAATTATTTTTGTAATTTCAGCAATCAGCCCCGCCCCCCCCTCAAAAAATCCTAGATCTGCCCCTGCTACCATGCTGTGATGGTGATGGTGCAGTGACAATGTATTTAGATTCAATAGATGAACAGTAATCTTGCATGCATGGAACCATATATTGGAACCATCAATTCTGTACTGTGACAGTTAACAGTATATAAAAAACTACTGATAGACACCTTTTGAGTTCATAAAATACTGCTGGTATTTTTATTGATTACAGACTCATTAGCTCAGGGTTAGCCTCATTTCAGTGTCAAAATATTCATAAATACCAAAGATAAAGCAAAGAATGCACAACTTCAACAATATAAACGCTTTGAAATTCCTTGGACCTTCAATGAAGCATGTGTATATTTTACACAAAAACAAGGCTGACCCTGAGTAAATCAGTCTGTAATCAACAAATACAGCGGTATTTTACAAACTCAAAACTGGAGTATCACAATACTGTAATACTGAATTAGCTTCCCATTGTTTGGGTGTGAATCGTCCAACATTGCACATACAGCTAATGTATGGCTATGAATTGATTACTAGTTCATTTCCAACTCTTATGAAATCTGCTAGACTATATGGTCATGAAATAATCACACTAGGGTAATTTTACCTGCCTGTTAAGGGTGCATGTTCTCTACATGTGTCACTGTCAGTGGAGATCACTTCTTTGAATTCTTTCTTTTGGCAGTAGGTCATGGGAAAGGCACCTCCAGATAATAAGCCATTTCCAACTTCTTGAAAAGGATGCATGAAGGCAAGGCTTCTTGAGAAATACACACTTTTTCTATACACCAACTTTTTCTATTGTCACTCTTTTCTCTATTTTTAAGCAACAGAAAAAGTCCAAAAAATGTCAATCGTTTTGTGCCATCAAGTGTGATATAGCACGAATCCTTGCCTTTATGTATCACACAGAAGTGGTGTATTAAGTTCCTCTCTCCAAACTGCCTCACATAAGGAAGAAAAATGGCCTTTGATCTCAGAATAACATTCTAATAATTTCTACTGTTATTGTTATTCATAGTGGGTTTATAACATTCTGGAAAAGAAGGCTGAAGCAGAGAGGATAATTTATGAAGACAGTGATAAAGAATCTGGTTTTGTGCTGCTGCCAGATTTAAAATGGGACCAAAAACAAATGGAAAACCTCTACCTTATAGCAATATGTCACAAGAAAGGAATCAAATCTCTTAGAGATCTTAATGATAGTCATCTCTCTTTATTGAAGAATATTCTCACTGAAGGAAAGGTATAACGATCCAAGAGTTATAATAATTATATATTAAAAACTCATGAATAATTAATGAGCCAAACACAATAGAAATCAGGGACTGTGAAGGAGTTTATAAATCAGATATAGAATGGTCTTGATTTTTAACTTGGATTTTCTTGGCCAAATTTGATTCATTTCGAAAAAATCAGCAGAATATGAGAACACACCTAGATGTTGTTTAAGCCACCTATAAAATGAGTAGCACGTGTTATATCAAATATTACATATTTGATATAACACAGCTACTCGTTTTATAAATATCACATAATTTTGTTGTAAAACACCAATCCTGTTACAGTCATGGGTTTCATAGTTTCAAGAAATATGACTCATTACTACTAATGCTAGATATTCTGACATTGCAGTGAAATACAGTGTTTCCTAGTGTCTGCATTAAAAATGCTAATTATTAACTATATTTTTTTTCAGGTTGCCATACTTTCAAAGTATAACATACCTTCCTCACAACTGAGGATTTACATCCATTATCAACCATCATATTACCATTTCCATGTCCATTTTACTCATTTAAAGTTTGATGCACCTGGAAGCCACATTGGTAAAGCTCATCTTCTGACTGACGTCATTGATAACATTGAAAATATTGATAAGAATTTTTATCAGAAAAAGACTTTGTCATTTGTTGCCAAAGCAAATGATAAACTTTTTGCTGAATTTAAAAAAGTTGGTAGGGTTTAAATATATAATGTAACCTTCTCTTTTGCTGAAAAAATGTATTTATTGAATTTTAGCATCTCAGTGATATATTTTGACTAGCCATCAAATTTTTGGCATTTACAGCTTGAATGAGTTTTTTCAGTGGACTACTAGTAATAATTGAAGATCCCCCTTGCTGCAGTTTTTTAACTGAAGTAATTTCATTCTTGACAGTTTTCTTTGTTAATCATCAGGATGTGTCTGTGATACATCCTGATGAATACGTTAATGAGGGATGTATCTAATTATTGACATGGGTCAATAACTAGATACATCCCTTGAATTTGTAATGAGTTCATTACAAACTCAACATATCTGAGGCAGGATTGTGAAGCATGTCCCAGCAAAAGACCACTCATTTCAGTCTATTGGTGAGACCTTGGCACGTGATGACCTTGTCGAAATTTTGCAGGTCCAAAGGTCATCACGTGATCTCTGTGCATCCCCCCCTCCATGTGGAATGAGTCAAAGCATTCACTATGATGTAATTATCATCTATGCATGCTCTTATTGCTGAAAAAGACATGTATGTATGAATTTGTAAGTATCATCACACTGTTTTCTCTTGAGAATTGCCATGTTGTGAAAACTTTCTCAAGTATGAAATAAGACACTTAAATACTGAGAACGTCGGCAAAAGGCCTATACAGGCCCTCGGGATTTATATGGCTTATTGCCTCCATTCTTAGTATTTAACTCTCACTTAAGGTTTTTGAACTGTTTGTTGGAATGTGGTCTTTTGCTGCCCTAACTCCGAGGGGCAAGACCAACTATGTCAGAACTAAGTACAGTAGTTCTGCTCATGACAGGCAGTCTGAACTGGTGTGGTGAAACAAGTTTTGCACATGAATCACACAGTGTGACATCTTTAAATCTTGTTTTGCAATGCCATTTTTACACACATCACAGTTAGCTGAGAGACTATTTCAGGGGCGGATTTAGGGGCAGTGACAGGGGTGATTTGTCGCCTCCTTTTTGACCAGTAAAATATATATGTTTTGATCTTAACATCAGTATTTTAGAAATCTATAAAATTTTAAAATGTTTTCATTTTTTGTTATATTCTGATGCTTTTTAAATTGTCTCATTCAATTACGGATCACAGGAAACCCCCTTGCACACCATACATATAATAATGTACATTCAACGTTTTGAGATTTCAGTCACCCCCCCCTTTCAAAAATCCTGGATCCGCCCCTGTATTTTTAGTAAAACAACTTGAAGGCAACTTTTAAAATTCCATTTTTACTACATAATTCCAGTTTGATGCTTCTAACATTTTTAATACATTTATAAACAAATGTATATCATTTTCTAATGTCTTAATGTATAAACAAATAAAACTCCTCAATATATTAGCACTTCATGTTTCTGCAGCCCAAGTGACTTCTAATTCAAAGACCTCTGTGTTCAATTTTTTTCTTTCCATTCATCAAATTGAAGACGGGCAGTTTATTGATGGAAGACAAAAACTTGGACATGTGGAAATGAAAGTCACAGAAACATGAAGCAATTCTAGTATGTAGTTATTGATTAAAGGATAAATGAGAAGAAACAGGACTGCAGTGATGTGAATCCTGAAGGAAGAGTTCTTGAAATATTTACAGGGCTTGAAATAATGGCCAAAATGCAGGTCAAATTTCACTTCTGACAGGCAAAAACAAGCTTGAATTGCTAAATGGAAAGTAAAAATGGCCTGCCAAAAATAAATATCTGTCTGGCCTTCCCCCCCTTCCCCCCTATCTTAAGCCCTGATTTAAGGAAATGAGTATTTCTAGATTTGCATTTAATTTATTTTAATTGATAAATATTCCCTTAATCCCTCACTGTTACTAGTGAATATTTCAATTAGTATATAAATACTTTAAGATGGAATTATTTCAATATACGTTACACTAGATTTCTCAGACTAGTGTGCAAAGGACATCTGTGTACAAGGCTTTATTTGTACAGGTTAACAATAAAAGGAATGGCATATGGGAACTACTATATACCAAGTAATATAGATTATGGTTATTATCCTATTGAACACTTTCTATAAACTGTTTGAGTGATAAAACAACACATTCAATTGAAGCTACAAATTAGTTACAAAGGATTATTCAGTCCTCCCTCAAAGCCTCAACTGAACACTTAATGTTCAACCAGTAAACTGATAGTATTGTTCAATTCTGCATGTGCTCAATGAATGATTGCTGAAGAGGTTTTTAAACATATATCTGGCTCTAAAGGGGTCCCCTCAAGTGCAGCAGTCACCAGAAGTGACCCCAGTAATCATCAGATTGTATATAATTTATATAAACAATTTATAATAGTAGTGCAAAACAAAACAAAACAGCCACGAAATTAGTGTCCTCTGATTTCTATATTGATTGAAATTACTCCAACATACAGGTTCATTGAAATTACACCATTCTTGATTAAATAGTATATTTGAGTTTCTACAATCTTAGATTTTAGTGTTGTCATTTTGTTTATAAATCTTGTGCTGATGTATGAGCAGTTATATGAATATAAAATGATTAGAAAGGAGCTGTGGAAATCACATTCCTTTAAAAAAGCGCAACTAAAAAGGTATGAAAAATGTACCGGTACTAAAAATTCTCTGCGATGCATTTATATGATAAAATTGCTGTTTAAAAAACTACTGTTGAAAGCAAATTATTGTGTGTAAAATGCAAAAACAAACAAACAAACAAACAAAAAAAACAACTACGTAATGTTCTCCTGTCTTGAATATAATATAATTTTTATGCAAAACTGTATATGAATTCCGTGTAGCTATTTTTAAAAGGTTGTCATGACAACTGTTGCTATGGAGATATAAACAGGCTGCCGTGCACCGGATTTATTTGGGAAAGTTTCATTTTTTAATTCCCAATTTTTCAAGACAACCTTTTTTAAAAATAAACTCACTCCTCGTGCGTTTAATCCGTCATAATCTTACAGAAAATAACGTAATTATGAAAAGCATTTTATGAATATAAATTAAACATTCGCAATATATGACGATAAAATAAATTCCATCCTAACTTGTAGGTAGATATAGAAGCATTTCGTGTCATATTTCATTGTTGCACAACACTTCAAAGGTAGGCTGCAACGTTAGCGTGTGGTAAACAACATGACCAACTTCAAATACCCGCTTTGATAACAGTCTGTCATGTTGGACAAGAGATCAATGGTGACGTTATGTCAGATATCGCTAGGGACTGAAAAATTAAACCAGCTCGTACAATCGTTGAAATTTGTTGTAGCTTAAATCAGTTAAATCAGATGAACTGTGGTAATGCTATGATAAAGTGGAGACGCATTCTTTTCCACGAGAGAAACTCCCAAAGGCGACTCCACTAATGAAATAAAAAATTAGAAATTGGGAGAAATTTAAGAGAAATTTAAGTTGCCAAGTTAATTAAAAGGGAAAATGTATCGTAAATTTACCAGTATCATTGATATGTTTTACTTTTTGCGTTTTCTGATAGAGAGTCATTTGGTACTCCTTGGCGTTGAGCGCAAACTGAAATTAACATGAGATTCACTTTCCAGCCGACTTTGAAACGTTGTGCCACCAGAATTTTAAAAATTGAATACTTTATCTTTCGCTACCGTGGGCAGCACGATGACTTTTTCTTTTCTTTGGCGTCAGCTTCTGATAACTGCATCCCTCGGTCTTTGTTTTTATGAAGCTCCGTATCTTCGAGGTCTTGTAGCATTCTAAAAATTGGTTAAATGATGTTAAATAGCATGTCTTAAATACTAGTAAGAAGTATCAGGGAGGTGAGTTGGGGTGTTGGAAGGGGTTTTGGAGTCCCCCACCTTCATTTTTAGAGTTGTATGACTGTGGAAAAACAACGGTACGGACGTACCGTTCCTTAACTGATGGTGCCGTGTCAAAGCATTTTCAATAAATGAGAATTATCTCGTCGCACGCTGCGACTAGTTCAACAGATGTCGTCAACTCCAAATAATTTGCGCGTTCAGTACGCGCCACATTTGCTATAGCACGGTACAGTACGGCACAGTTTATTTTCGTAAATTGTTAGCCTGTTGTTGAAAGATATAACAGTATGTGGAAATTTGAAATAAAAATCGTGTTTTGGGCTGGCGAAATGAATAAAAAAATAGTCTGCACAGTTACGTTCATTCGCATCTCTCACCTGGCTAATTTTACACACGCCTCTGAGACATTTTGATTTTCCTTTGCACTAGTTTCGATGAAAAGTGCGCCATATTCCTTCGGGATAGTAAAAGTAGAGTTAGTAAAGATCTTTC
Organism: Stichodactyla mertensii; assembly: GCA_011800005.2. NCBI lineage: Eukaryota > Metazoa > Cnidaria > Anthozoa > Actiniaria > Stichodactylidae > Stichodactyla > Stichodactyla mertensii. The sequence goes on from JAAAQI020148889.1 coordinate 8,552, forward strand.
CTTCCTGGCATCTAAGTTTGGAAACCAAAGACCCTATTGGGCAGTAGGGGGACGTCCTATACCTTTTGGTAGGGGAGAGGGAGAAATTATATTGTTGAGATTGGTGGGGTGACTCCAACACCCTAGTGGATGGATGGATGGATGGATGGATGGATGGAGCAGATTTCGTATGACTGCGAAAGACTAGCAGTACGAACATGGCCGTGACACGGTCAAGGTACGTCAAAATTCTAGAAAACATCACGGTCGCGGCAAGGCACGCTTATGGCATTGATCGAAAAGCGAGCTTTTCACAGTCACATGAAATCTGTTCTAACTAGCTGCTATGAAAATGGCTACAGCCCTTACCACAAACTAGGGAAATCAGGTTAACTGCGTACATGCCTCATGTAGTGCTCTTCCATAACATTACTAGTTCTGAGACGTTTTTTTTTTTTTACCTTTGTCTCCCTTCGTTTGAACAGAATCAAATTAAAAATAATTTTCCCTTACTTTGGCGATTTTTTGTCCACTTTCTGTAGAAATAACAGTCTTCCCTTCTGCGATGTTTACTGGACGAAGGTCTGTTTTGTTACCGCAAAGCATTATGGGTACGGGCTTGGTGCAGCTTTCCTGGAAATGAATAAAAAGTAGACGGAAACAAGTTACTTGACTATTCCATAAGGATCTGGTTCCATCTCTTGTTATCCCTTTGTCTTCAACTAGACAAGTATGCACGCGTGTATTTCAACATGGTTTCCAAGAATTTAAGAGAGTTTTAGTGTGAAAAGGAATGCCCGTTTTCTCCGAGTACACAAAATATTTTGGTGGTATCCTTTTGTGGAGACAAGATATTGTGTTAATTAGCCCTAAATTTTAAGAACTGACCTCAAAGTTTGGCATTTTTTGAAATCCGTTCGCAAGATAAGTGTGAAAGTGAAATTTGCATGTTTTTTTACAATGACACGAAGATGCTTTCGGCGAATTTGCATAAAAACTACAAGCAATAAGCAGACGTTTTCCCCTAGTGTCGCTAAGGGTAGGAAACTGACAACATCAAGAAACGTTAACGTAACGCTCACTAGAGATCACGGCCGTGCGAAATCTGCACAAAATTAGGGTTAAGAACTGACCTCAATTGCTTCTACCCAGTCGCGCACATCGAGGAATGACGTTTCACAGGTGACGTCATACAGAAGTAGAACACCATCTGCCTTACGGAAATACGACTTGGCAATACTGCGAAATCTAAAGGAAGAACATAATAAATTAGTCGATATGTAAGAAGATTTTCAAAAGCAGATATAATGGTGCAAGCAGATGAAGTGCAAATGAGGCAATAAGCATTGCATTGACCCGATAGCCTCACTCGAATGATTCTTAAAAATACTAAATCTTATTGCAGCTATTCGGATTTTTAATTAATTTTCGACAGCAGCTTATCCGTGCAAGACGCGTCGATCGTTGAGCTTCTGAAAAACTATTTTACCTCTCTTGCCCAGCGGTGTCCCATAACTGAAGAGCAATAGTCTTACCATCCACTACCAAAGTTTTCATTTGAAAATCAACACCTTCGAAAAGAAGGGATGAAATACAGTTAAAGTCTGTTCTTTTTGCGTGGCTATAGCTTAATCTTCAAAGAGAAGCCAGATTATGGTGATTCAGTTTGAAATATCAAGGAAATGACGCGTGCTGATACTATGCCTGGCGTGGACAATCAATGAAATTGATAATCAATAACAATCGATAACAATCGACATCAATTGATCACAATTAATCGATTGATATTGATAATCAATGAACAATCGATGGAACAGAAATTTGTGACCTTATTGATTGATATTGATTGCTTGTAATAACCATCGATTGCGATCGACTGGAATCGATTAATATCGATTTCACAGTAACTCTTTGTTTATAAAGTTGACGAGTAAGGTGAGACAATTTGGAACCACGATTATTTGGAACCTGGCCAGCTTTCACCAATCGACAACAATCGATGAAGGACTTTTTTTGTGACTATCGATTGGTCATCGATTGATCAATACCAATCGATATCAATTAACTAATTTTATCGATTGATATCGATTTATCGATTGGATTTCCGATCATCGATTTCATCGATTGTCCACGCCGGGACTATGACGAATACACCAGTTTTGTGCCACAAAAAAACTAAATCTCTTTTTTAGTGAGGATCTTTTAATATTTCGGAAAAACGAACATTACCAAAAGAAGGCCGAGCATTCAGCATATTTTGGCAGGCTTTTCCTTTCACCGGTTCGTGGAGGAAGCGAGATTGTTGGCAAATAAGTAGAGTTCTCTTGGCTAAAATTCATCATTTTCACTGCGCAGTGAACCACGGGCTGTAGGAGAATCTTTGCTTTGCAACGGGGAAATGTTTGTTAGTCGATCAAATAAACCACTATTTACTCACTTGGATCGGTCTGTCCTTGCTTTATTTAT
>JAAAQI020148900.1:0-26285 GCA_011800005.2 Stichodactyla mertensii
CCGAAATCCTTTGCAGTCTTGGAGTGTTGACTGTTGCCTTCAGCTGCGACAACGATTTTTGAAATAGGTGTATATAACTGATCAATAGATGCACCCATTTGACTGTCAAGAGTCAAGAATAGTCGCTGTTTAAATAGATTGCCTTAATGGGACTAATTACACATATAGCTCAGCAAAAGTATTGCTATGGCGATATTCTTGGTTATCTATAGTTTGTTTATAGTCATTTTTCTTTTACTAGAGCTTTTTATTTAGAAAAATTATTACTCTTGCCTGAGGCCCTTTTGGGGGCGAATCTTTGGATTAAAAAAGTGATGTGGTTTAAATGAAAAGCAAGATGTGTTCCTTTTTAGCTTTGAGAGGAAAACACAATTCTACCGGGAGAATAAAAAGGAACAACGCAAATAATATGGCAGTGAGTTAGGCTTAAGTTAAAATATAGTTGCTTGTGATGTTTAGGCGGCGAAAACTACCGGACTAGGATAATTATTGTTTTGTTCTCAGTGATGTATTAAAAAGATTACCAAGCCGTTTGTTTAAGTCAGTTTCCCCTTAAAAAATAATTAGTGTAGAATCACTAGGAAACCCTTAGAATTAATGCAATTCTGATTATCAAAATGACGAGAGAAATCTGATCTAATTAGCGCGCAATCGATCTTTTCAAAAAACGTATAATCACTCTACTCCCTTTGAGAAAATTAACATTACTCTCAAATTGCTCTCAAATTGAAATGGCCATGGCTGGCAAGAGATATGCCTAGCTACCAGACAGACGCTGCAGTCGTATTGCTATTACCATTTAAAATTACTGCAGCCTTCAAGGGTAAAATAGGAGTGAGTTGGTGTAACACCACCATCTTTCTCAGACTAGAGAACTTTTTGGTTTAGTGAAGTGAGCCATTCTTTGTATTCATTCGACAAAATGGACACCCACAGCTATCCCTTTCCCTTAATAAACTGCTAACTCGCTGACTCGCTGATCTGGTCTTTCGTTTGTTGCTCGCATTTCCATAACACCTGACGGGGGATAAAAGGGACAGTGCATAATTGATAAGATTCTTGATCTGACTTTTTAAGAAGGGTGTTTTAAGGACTTGGAGACAACAAATCGCAATGTCTAGATTAAATTAAAAAAATTATGATTATATAAAATGAATATATGTTCACAGGCAGGTTCCTAACGAGGCATTATCAAACAACGATCAACATTATCCTAAACAAATGAAACATAAAGCATATGTATATATTATGTATATTTCCAATTTTCTGGCTCAGTTGTATTCAAGGCATATAACAAATATATGATACTTCTACAATTTCTAAATATGAAAAAAACCCCATGGTATTTGAAAAAAACATGGTACATGGTAAGAAATTCAAAGGAAAACTTGACTGTTTAATTTACGAAATGCTTTACATTCAACAGATACACCAAGCTTAAATATTCAATCGGACTTCGTCCGTGCCAAACCCTTTGTTTGACTCATAGGTCAGTTATTTTCCTTGTTTGCTAGCTTGTTAATGAACCATAAAAACTCAAAGTTTCTCACACAGCATTGACTTGATAATGACGTTTGCAGTTGACACTTCGTCTTATCGCTAAACTTTATATTTAATCATGGTGTTTGACTAAAATTTTTTTAACAAAGCTAAGAGAAAAATTGCAGTATAGCTACCCTCAGCTGCCATTGATAAAACCTTTTCCTCGTTTACTAGAAAATGATTGCAATAGTTTTATGTGAGGAAGCATTCGATCAATGTTTTTTTTAACAATGCTTAAGGAAAAATTGCAGCAAAGCTGCCCTCAACTGTCATTGATAAAACTTTTTCCTCGTTTACTAAAAAATGGTTGCAATAGCTTTTCGATCGTTCCGCAATTAGTTCATAGCTCAAAAAAAGAAAAGGTTGTATTTGTTTTCAAGTAAACAATGCATATTATGAAAATATTTCACCACACACAGTGAGAGAAAAAAGCCTCTATTTCCGGTTCTTGACAATCTATCTTTCCTTCTTGTTCCTCTTGTTATCCCACGTTGGTTTTATTCCTGCGTCATTCTTGGCCCCCACAGTCGACTTGATACCCTAATCCATTTCAACATGGAAGGGCACTTTTCATTCTTTGTTCACTTAATCCTTTAACTGCTTTCACAAGCCATCTAGTAAGTGAGGACACTTCCTGTGGAACATTTGTTTTCCTCAAAAAATTCAATGTTTAAGTTGTCGATTTTGCCAGAAAAATGGCCCAAAAACTTTGAAATCAGAAGTGATCAAGGGGGGAGACGAGAAGCCGGCCTCCTCGATCGATAGCCTGATTAGAAATCATGATCTGATTTAAATATAGCAATATGATATATTATTAGTAGCTATACTCACAGGTTAACAAGATTCAGTAAAACGATAAATGGATATTATTTAAAGACTTTGCAATGCATGATATATGTTTTTCTATGTATAACTTATTTTTATTTTTCTAATAATATCACATAAATGTAATGATTTCCAAAATTGTTGATAAATTACTCGATCTCGGATCCTTTTGAAGGAAACAGCTGCAGCAAAATAAAAATAAGTATTATAAACTGACATTACAAAATAGATCGTTTTTGCAAAGTAAAGTGCACATATCAGTAAACAGTATTTATTGGCTGTGGCTCTAGCTTTGGCTGAACGGGAAAAATAATTCAGATGAAATGTTGGACGGCTACACGTGGAATTTTCTATATCTATCTACATATAGCCATGGCTGAAGTCTGTGCCCTAATCGAACGTCTAACGAGGAGATATCGACTCTATTCGAGCACCTTAAATTAATAGGCAAAGAATACAATTTTTTCTTTCCTGAAATTCTCAGAATAACACTGGCTATAGCTGTCGCTCGATGTGTTGTAAAGATTAGAAATAATGTGAACAGATTTTATTCCTTTAGGTCTTGAGGCATTACATTTCGTTTCTTTTTTTACGGTTTCGAAAGGGGTTTAACTTCCGGTTGAACAAACTGATTTTTTTATCACTTGGCGTAATTCAAAACTTTATTAAACATGCAACGGTATTTATAAGAGTTTTTTAAAAGATTAATTCATTTTGAAGAGGATTGTTGATTAAATATATTGCCTTTGTGCTAGATGATAACCTTCAAGCTACTGACATGAAGCCTAACACACCCCCTCCCCCACCCTGAATAGGAGCAATAACCGCTAGTGACTTCCAATTCCCCATTTGTCTTATAGAGTTTCCGTGTGGAGTGTTTCAGCAATTTCAGAGATCACAGAAATCTTCTGTAAACAGAAATTAAAGCGCTGATCAACTTCCAATCAAAATGCCCATGACGTCAGATGTTGTGGACGCATTGTGGCTATATAATGGTTAGGTTTAAGAACGTCTTACCACTACAAGCTAAGACGACAAAGAGGAAAGACTGCCCTTGGGATAGAACTAAAACGAAAACTGAACGCCATACAAGAATGAAGAGTGAACTAGCGTTTTTATTAATCATCTGTTTAGTTTTTGTTAAATTTTCTTCATCAGAAGCCTTTGGATGCACCGTACACTCCTGTCCATCGGGGAAAAAATCAGTCAAGGTAACTAGCTTATTTACTCATTTGGCAAGAATCTTTTTCTTTTTGGAAAACTTATGATTACTTTCATTTGAACAGTTTAATTGAACATAACTTTAGAACTAATTTCATGTCAAATTATATTTTATTATTACAAATCATATTATAATGTCAAATCACGAGGACGATCAAGGCTAATCCCCTCTAATCTAATTCTTCTCTAAAGAATTGGAAGCTTTGAAAATTTAGAGGTTATTTAAAGGTTATTCATTCTGGTTTAAGTTTTCAATGACTGAAAATGTATGACTGAAGTCGAAAGGTAACACTTTTTTAGATTAAAACGAGTTATACTTCACATACATTAGATTATGGAACGAGGGCTATACAGGTTTGTTAGAGATTTGTTAGTATTAAGTGTTACCTTTGTAAAACAAGGGTGATTTTTATTATATAGAGTAGTACTACTATGAATGAACAATCATTTGGTGACTATTGCCTCATGTAAGTTTGTAAGTTCTGGATTGAAAAAATCGTACGGATAAAAAAAAAAAAAAATACAAAACACTAAAAAAAACAAAAGAAAAAGTAATAAAAAGTGAGATCAAGGCAAGTGAACAAAAGAAAAGCTTATATTAATACCCGTGCGTAGTATTACGCGGCACTCTGAACTGTTGTTTGTACATGTTTTCCATTACCGGATACCAAGGTTGTGCGTTCAAACCGACTGATCAAAAAATTCATTGGTATAATAGCGTAATCTAGAAGCGCTAGCGAAAAACTATTGTCTCACTTCCTTTCTTCTTAAAACTGAAGTGGTGCTTGCTGTTTTAAGATTCGCTCACTTAAGCAAACACAGATAAGGAGAAAAAAATCAGTTGTAAACAAGGCTAATTTTCATAATTAATTAAGGCGTTAACGTCGGGAAAACAGTAGACAATTTTAAGAGAAAAGATTTTTAAAAATGTACCTTTTACCGACAGAAATTCCTTCAAAGGCGGGTTTTTGATTTTTGCGGCTTTTGTTTGGCTTTTTCACAGCAGTAGTCCAAACCATATTCATTAAAAATGTTTAGCGGTTTTTTTGTGCTAAAAAAGTTTGTTCAACAAGACTAGGTCATTTATATATCTTCAGCAAATCGTACATATAGATATTTTTGTAAAAAAAAAACAAAAAAAAACCGTCATGAGCTTTTGAAAAAAGTATGAATCATTTTTGTCAACGTTCAACATCTAAATTCCTCGTCAACAATAATTTTTAGAATTTTCTATTAACACCAGTCAGTTTTTAAAGCAGACGGCCCACCAAAAACCGACGCACTCCGTGATTATGTCATGACATTTAGTTCCTTATTACGTCCATCAATTCTACTAGAAATTCAAATTCGCTTTAATAATTGCCATTCAATTGCCTTTGCGTTTGCCTTTCGAACGAACGCGCACCTCATTATAAATGAGTTGTTGGGATGAATCTAGACAGCAGCCATGTGGCAGTCTTTGTCAAACGATTTAGCATGGTACTAGTAAAATAAGTCCCATTGGACTGGATTGACTAGCAGTACGCTATTACATCAGATTTGTCTTGAGGCTGTTGTCATATATGAAGCTGCTCCACTCGATCATTTGACCAGAGTATGCTATCAAACACATCAACTAATCCCCCATGCAAATACATTTTCAATGAACCGACATGACTTTAAGACGTTAAGTTTCCGCAATAGGTTTGTCTAGCTTTAACGGTGGTTTAACTATGACTGTGATCAATTTCAAAAACAAGAAACGACAGTAAAAAAACAGGAAAAGAAAACAATACAATTAAAAAGGATTTGGGAACGACTAAAAAGTCATAAGAAAAGCATGAAAAAGAAAGTATGGAAAAAAGAAAGAAATTAACGGCAAAAACAAAGGCTATAGAGAAATCGGGCTCGAGTCTGATCATAGCTTTGTTAAGCAGTTTTTTGACTGACATATATATCTTAACGAACTTTGGTAAACTCGTTGTTGACGTCCTTTAGTATTCTTCCTCGACTTGCTTATGAAATAAGTCTGCCACAGATCACGTATATGTAGAAAGAACTGAAGAAAGTTTATTTAGGAATAAAACACCATATATAAATAAAATAACATTTTTTTATTTTGTGACGTACATTTGAATGTCTTCCAATTTAGTAATGACGAACGATGCCGATTGTTCAGCTATCAACGCATTGATATTAAAAAACGTGGTTTTTGTCCTAGCAAATATTTTAAAATCTGTAAATAACATTCGATTATATCTCACGCTATTTTATGGAAGTGTCATACAAGGCTGCAAGTATTCAAAGATTCTTTGACTTCATTTTAAACCACTCAATTTGTTTAGGACAACAACAGAAGACAAATGGTGACAAATTAAGTCTTTCCCCAGATTTCTTATAGAGCCTTTATTAAAACGCCAAGAGACTGGTTTGATAATTACAATCGTAGTTTTAACATTTTTACGATTCGTTATGGATCCATATTAGTCATGGATGAAACAAAACTGGCGGACAAATTACTTTATTATTTCTTTGTCATTTCTTTCTTTCTTTCCTTCTTTTTTCGTAAAAAATGACTTTACATTCTTATTTAATGATTTTTAATGGAATGTCTTCTTGATTATGAGAATCAGAGCTAAACATTCTATGACTTCATTCCGGATATAAAGTGGGATTTTAACTAAGACGGAGACCGAACAAATCATGTTTTGATTTCCATTCATTTCAAATCCAAATTGCTCCATGTGGATGTATTATAACGTCCAGTTCGACATCTATTGTAAATTGAAATTTATTTAGGTTGTCACAACGAGAGCGGAAGAACAACTCATTGGAGTCATAAAGCACAAGAAGGCAAATTTCATTTAACCTTGAGTAGCTGGTGTTTATTTAGTGGCTTGTGTTTTACTACCTTCAGGAAGGAGGACAAACTACTTGTTGCACTTCAAAACGTCACTTTAAGTTCATTATCTTGAACTGAGCTGTATGTACAGCTGGACTGCCCGTTTAATGGAGACTTGGCAAGTCAAGGAAACGATCAAACAACAAAAAGTCTAAAACGTAGATAAATTAATGAAGCCGTCGTCGCGAAATGGAAGTAGACACTTGCTTAAAAGCAATATGTCGATTATTTTCAGCCATCTATTTCCTTTTGCATAGAGCCAAAACTATCACAGCGACACGGAACACAGCGTCTGCCCACTTGATTTTATATGGTCGAAGTTTGAATTCTATACGCGATTGCCTGTTGTTAATTAAGATTTTTCTCGTTTTTTAAATATGAAGTGTCATTAAGCCTGTTCCTGTGTACATTTTCATTCATTCATTCATTCAGTTATAAAAAATCTAGTATTGTCCTTTTAAGTTTATAAAATCATTCATCTGTTCACTCATTCATTATGAGTTCACTATAATACGCACCATCATCATACAAATTACATCATCGTCGGTTAGGGACAACGAAAAACCAAGGGTTCAACTTGATTCAGTATATTTTCAGTCAGCGATTTTGTTTCTCAGCTGTAGGTTAACACAAAGTCAAAGTTATCGTTAAGTTTATCATTCTCTAATTTCCTGGTATGTAATATAATCCGAAGCAGAAAGAACCTTATTTGTCTGATTTTCCTTCCTTTTGTGATCCTTTGATCAACGCAGCGGTAGAAAAACTCTGTTATGATAATACACAATACTAACCGCCCAGATGTCATGCAACCAAAGGTTCACTTACACTGATATTTAGAATTTAAAGAATTTAAAATAATGTAAATGCGGTCAAAGAAAGGAGTGGTTCCTTTTATTGAGCGTTTTTTTTATTAGCATGTGAAGAAAGCACACTTGACCATCGAGCGCAAAAAAAATGACTTTTTGATCGGCGCATCCGTTTAGAAATGAATCACTTTTTCATCAACCCATAAATAACCAAGAATGTGTTTCAGAAGGCTGAATAATTCCTTTTTTGATGTTGTTAATGACGATGAAGTCATCGCCCAGTTGCAGATGTGAATGACTAAACCGAGAAAGGAATTGGAAAAGAACGCGCTCCGACATAACTAGCATACCTAGTTGGCCGAGAGAATAACCATTCTATCCGGTATAAATATCTTGTGTGTGTGTGTGTTTTTAATAATGTTTAGTTTGTAGTTGTTTTTGGTTCATAACTAGATGGAGTCATGTTTTGACTTTCATGTTGGGCCTTTCCTGATTTATACTGTAGTTCATTTTATTCTATCGTCACATTTTTTTATCCGAAAGACTCTTCATAGGAATATTTTCTTCTTAGGACAGCAATATTGAGACTCAAAACTGGTATATCATGATGATAAGTAGAATAATCAATGGCTTTATGATAGCTATAAAATTAGACTATGCCTAATCAAAACACATTACAATCACATGAAATTCATTATGATTAGCAATCAATGGAGAAAAAGCTGTGTGATGAGACAACTAAGCTATTTATAATCTAAGAGGAAAGTATTTATGAAACATCGGACGTAAACAGGATCAAAATACACTAAATATCATGCACAATTTTGATTAATGTACAACCTTAAAAGAGCAAACATACCGAACACGTTAAATACATGTGCTAACAAAAACATACTGAAATTTTAAGTTTTACTTAAGAGCAAAATAAGATGCCACTTAAGTTACAGGCTTAGTTTAGTAAACCATAACCTAGTCTAAAAAACCCACACTCAGGAAAAACTTGTATTTTATTTATGTACAGAACGAATAACACGCTGTGACGTTGAATAGTTTCGATTAGTATAAACCGAAGAAAAACTACGACTGAAATATATTGATAGGATACCAGTTGCACGCTCGTCATGGTCTGGGAGTTCAGAATCAGTTTGCTAGTACTATTATAGTGGTCTTCGGGCAAGGCACCTAGTTGCTAGTACTGTTATAAAGGTCTGCGGGCGGGGCACCCATTTGCCAGTACTGTTGTAAAGGTCTTGGGGCGGGGCACCTATGTTGAGAATAGTATAGTCTTCCTCCTCTCAGTATATTAGTTTTACGAGTTTTCTTATCCAAACGGATCCAGCTAAAAAGAGGTATCAAATCGAAAGGTTCCAAGCTTTTATTTGTGAAATTAGCAAGGAATCTTTTGAGTTTTTTTCCACTCTGTTCCCCCAGCTGTTAGTATTAAAAAAAAAAGGTAAAAAGGAAAGCAAAAGAGGGAAAAACCCAATCATAAAATTAGTTACTCAACAATTTTTTGAAGCAAAATCAAAAATTTCCTAAGCTTTTAAAAGGAGATGCTTGAGAATCAATCACCCAATCAAGCAAATGTGTTCAAGGAGCTTGTCAATCAATCTAATCGTCTAATCAACAAATGCGTAGGCAGGCAGTAGGTGGTTAAGGGGTGTGTGGGGTTATCGTCAAAACTGGAACTGTCAATTTCATGCCTGTACTTACCTTTGATAAAAACCCATTCTGAACTAAACTAAAAATCCATTTATAGTATTAATACTTAATGCAATTTCTCATCCATTCTCAATTGTCTTTTCTGCACTCGACTCGGATTTCAACTGTCACATTAAGGTGTTTAATGCCTAAATACTAAATCATAAGCCATAGGCCTTCCCAAATTATGTTTACTATACTGACTGAAAAGCAACACTCGCTCACAAAATGTCATCAGTGGCCTAAATGAAACGGCTAAGATTACTGATTGGATAGATCCTTTGTTTATTTTTTGACAATTTCTCGGGAATAAATGCCATATCTCACAAGGATTTGTGCTATGGTTCTAAATAAGAGTCCACTAATGTTTGTTTTGGTTCTTGTCTGTGAGTGAAAAAGAAAAAGTAAGCGCTCAAGACAACTGTCCCAGATTAGTAAACTACTTGTAGTATGCTAGGAGTAAGCTGGAAGTTTGGCACAGAAATAAAGCTTATGCAACTCACACATGTGAAAGGATGTAATTAGGATTTAGGGATGGCTAACCTGTCACGTGATCATTTTCCGTCCACCATATTGGAAGGCAAATAAGTTTATATTATCAAAGCGTTAGGGTCAACTTAAGTTTTCGTTTTATTCATTATTTTAGTAGTTCGATCAACGTTCTTGCATTGCTTTAGAATCTGCAATTAAAAGCGATCCTGTAAGTGGCCTGTAAGTGAGCACATCACTTATTAAGAAAACTAAGTTAAGGTGTTTTATAGTCATGATAAGGTTTGATCATCTTGATCTTACTAAACTTGTAACTGGTAGAATTATCTTGTAGACTGGTCAGATTTTAATCGCTTTTCGAGAACTTTTAACTACCTTGTCAATATTTAACGATTTGAAGATGGCAAGGAAAAACAATGTCAGATAAACTAATTAATATTTCGAAACATTCAATTCAGAAATTTTACATTATTATTGGTTTTCTTGGCAAATGATCATGAGCAAAAACTGATATATTACAAAATTTCGTAAACACACAACAAAATGACCACGAATACCACTCGAAGTACACACACACGATTGACGTCATTATATTTGGGCTGTAAATGTTTGTGCATGTCCATAGGCCTTTTCTGTAATAGCAAACAGGGAGCATCGTGGTCTAGCTTCGGTAGAAACATCTATTGTTCAGCCTCATGTAGTGTTCTTTGTACCGATGTTAGACCACAATGCACTCTGGTTTTTATCTCAGAAATGGTCTATTCAAGTAGTCAATTCCTTTGGCTACTAGTAAGTGTCAGGTCTCCAAGTGGCTAAGAAACAAACTTGATTTTTCTTATTCTTTCATAGCTTGCACAAAAGAGAACAAGAGAAGACAACTTTCGCCTAACTACATGTAACAACGGCAAAAGTCTCTGCTTCGTTCGTATTAATGGCCCGTTCAATGATGCAAAGGAAACTGGGAGTGAATCACAACCACTAAACGAGGCTCAAAGGGTCAACAACATTATACGCAGAATTAAAGCCATTAAGAATTCACGTCTGCGTAGCTTAGCAACTGATTTTGACTAGAATATGGTGCATTCAATTGAAAAAGTTGATATCAAATAAAAGAGATTTTTTGTAAAGTTATCAAATGTTAGTTTTTATAAAAAGTAAAGCAAATATAAAAGCTAGTTTAACGAAGTTTCATTTATCTATAAAGAGGATTCTAACGCTTTCTGCGACAGCAATACAATATTATAACTGGTAACTAAAGTTCTTTTATTAAATTAAATTCATATAATTTTTTGATCTTAACCTATATAAATGTTATTAAAATGCTATTTCAGTTTAGACTTGTCCCTTGATTTTACAACCCTCGCAGCACAATTAAGAAATGTTTGAAAAGCCTGAATGTGAGGGAAACTGATGAGAAGAAGAAACATAGGGTCGAGGTTTTCAATTGAAAGAAAGGAAGGAAGTAATAATACCGCGGAGAGGAAGCCAATAGACCTTTTACAAAAATGGCGGCAGAAATTTCAAATAATTCAAAATAAGAAACAAATACCAGCACTAGAAAGAGTACCTCAACTTTAGTAAACCTGCAAAGATTCATTGTGTTAGGTGTCATAGCGGCTGAGAAAACACTTTTCAAAAATTGCCAAATTTACAGAGAAATGTTTGTCTGGCGTATACTCCCAGACATACATAGCTTCTCTGTAAATTTGGCAATTTTTGAAAAATGTTTTCTTGGCCGCTATAACACCTAACACAATGAATCTTTGCAAGTTTACTAAAGTTGAGGTGCTCTTTCTAGTGCTATTAATTTTTCACTTAGTTAAATTTTTACTCATTCGAATTTGCGGCCGCCATTTTGGTAAAAGGTAAACAACAGACACACAACACAGATTCAAAAACGCAAACCAACCAATCCAACAAAGCAGATAATGATGATGATGATGATGATGATGATGACCACCTATACGGTGAATAGAGAGCTTAACAGGTCTTGCAACCCATTTGACAAGAACGTCCCCGAGTGCCTACACTCTTACCCAATAACCTTATTCGAGATGCGAAGGACTAATCAGGAGTAATTACAAGGTAGCACTTCTTCTAAGTTATCTTAAGACACTAAGCCTGTTGGTCCACTTATGCAGTGCCTGAGCGCATGACCCCGCGTACAACCGAGACTGATCGATGCTCAACCAATAACCTCAGCCAACCAGATGGTAATCAGAGTTTACTTAAACTCGAACTTAAGTCTTCAACCATTTTTTCCCTGAGTGTAGTGCTTTTCATTTGAGCAAGGCAAAATATACCTTAATTAGTTACGGAATGGATAGATTTCGCATGCGGGAAATCCGATCATGAATAAGTAAAGTAAAAAAAGTAAATATGTGAAAGACATAAGATTTTTGTGTGAATTTTCTTTGAATGGAAACAGGATATTTACTGCACTACACCCACGAAAAACATGTGTATGGAATTCCCTCACTGGTCTCATTCCTCTTTTCCTCCTCTTCATTTATTTGCTCAATTTGATTTTTTTTCTGATCCAGAATTGATTGGGGAATAACGACGATCTTTTATTCTCGGCATAAATATTAAAACAATAGAAAGCTATCTGTTTTCGCCGCCGTCCCCTTCTCGAACATTATTACGAACATTTTTTATTGCTTTTGTATTTTTTATTGCTTTAAAGCAATTAGTTACGAAACAGCTAAACAGTACACCTCACTAACTTAACAAAGGGTTAACCTAGACAATTGAAGATTTGCATTTATTTTTAAAACCATATTGCCCAAATCAATGTATAAGATTCAATGAAAAATACTAAACATCTTTCATCCTAGGCATCTAAGGGATGGGTTTGAGATTCTTAAAGAAATGTTATCGCGATTGCTAACTAGTTCTGGGAAGTTAATGCAATTTACATGGATTTGTGACGTTCTTATTTCAGCAACCGCAACAAGGAGAGGTAATTAGAGCCTCTTTTCACTTCATTCCATCTCCGTAGACTAATAGTACTGTTTGTATAGAAGTTCACTTTTGTGCAAATAGGCTATGAAACTCTAAATCGCAAATCAACTTTCTAAAAATGGAATAATGGATCTGGTGGTGGCTTCAAGAGTTAATTTTAATCCTACCAATCAAAAAATGCTCCGATATTTTGCACCCAGCGCGTGATATCCCCTGTAATATTGTGTACTTCAACACCAATAATACAAAAAACATAAAAGAATATTTTTATGAGCTCATCAATTCAAGTGCATATCACCTTTATGTATTGCTGGAGTCTTTTTAGAAGATTCACTCGTTCGGTAGCTTTCCCTGAATGTACATGCACCCCTGGACCTGACTTTGCCCTAGTTTATGGTAACATTCTTCAGTGGGAACGATCAGGTAAGAAAATCTAAACTCATAGTGTTAAGGAGTATGTAGTAATCATCAGCCAAGACATAAGACTAATTTTGCAAGCGTTCTGGCCATTTGCTGTCGAGCATTGATCGATTGACCCTAACAACGCCCTTGACTTCTTAATGCTTTGATGGGTACAATATTTCTCGCAAAGACCCGCTTCGCGTTAGCATAAAGTATTCAAGAATACCCTTTTTAACTTGCTAAAATAAAGAATTGCCTCCCAATACCTGGGTTTCTAAGATGAGCATACTATACTATACAAATTGCTAGGGCAAAAGAAAGGAACTGTGAGAAATACAAGACAAAAAGGTACCTATGTTCTTAATTCTCTTAGGTTTAGCTTCAAATACTTACCGCTGGTATTCTCCAACATTTTCGAACAAAATCTCCTAATACCACCTATTCAAATTTGCGTCCGGTTGATGCTTTCACACTCATACGTTTTTTAGAGCTCAAACATGCCTGAAGACATTGAATGTATTTGTCTCCATTTCTTTTGATAAAAGTATAGATGTAAATGTATGTAGTCGGTATAACCTAGATAAATTACAACATGCCATTCAATCGGACTAAAAAGGAAACACCAGGAAAAACGGCGCCTTTTGATGCGACCCTAATTATTCAAGCAAAAGGTGAAGGCACATCAATAAAAAAAGCTTAACTTCTTTTAAGTGTAAGAGCCATAGTTTTTCTGTCGATTAGTAACCTTTCTAATTGAAATTTATCAAAACCTAAAGTTCGAACATGCCTAAAGATATAGGATATATTTATCGCTTATTTTTATATAAAAGAATGTTCACATCTGTAGACCAAGTAACCGCTAGATAGCTGCACCGTTTGCAAGGATGTTTCGGTTTTGACATCTAAAAATATATCTTACTGACTTCAAAAAGTCTTTCGGAAGAGTTGATGCATCACGAATATGAAAATCGACTTCCAAGGAGAAAGATGTTCCTTTTAAGACGTCATCAGCTGGCTAATCAGGAGATATAATAAGCTAATAATCAGAGAATCATGATGAGATCGGATATGCGGATGCTCAAAAGGAATCGAGTAGCTTGTATTGATGTTTAGATCTTCAGATCATGTCAGTGTCATGTCAACTTGAGGAAGATCTGCAAGTGAATGAGATAATATAGGGCATTAGAACTGGAGGATGAGAAGCTTTATCAAAAGAGTTGGATGAGGAATTCTTTTAACGATTTCTAGTTTTACTCGTCAGAAAACGCACCCTTTGGTGAATTATGATTAAAAGCACTCGCACAACAAATCCGATATCTAGACTAGATTTTCTGGCCAATATACCAAATAACCTTGGGCGTAAAATTTTCGCATTTCAGATCACATGTTATTCCCTTGGGCATTGTTTCTTTATTTCTTGGTAACGCTCAAGAAGAAACATGTGGTCTATTGTGCGTGAGTATATCTTAATTTTTAGCTTCGCCTGAGGCTTTTTCTTTTCTTTGTATTAAGAAAGTAGTCCAGGCCCCAGGCCGAGTACAATCTTGGTGCAAACCGCCTCAAGTGAATCTTTCGCTATTTATAATATGTGTTATAAATTATCCGCTGAATAAAAACACTAACACTAGACATCGCGGCCATGTTGGTGGTTTTCAGCAAAAGATTTCTCATTTGGTCCTTTTGTCTGCACTACTAACATAGCCGCCATGCCTTTGTTTTTTGGGAAAGGCTGGAAATGGTTGTAATGAAGCAATTCGTATGTACATAGTTCCTAAGTAGAAGATTTCCTTTTGTCATAAGGTCGAAAATTCTTAACTGAATTGAACTAATGAAGACGGGCAGGATCTCTTAACCATGCATTATATCCTCAAGTATCGGCATTTTTGAAGCCGATTATCTTTGTCTAACAAATCTAGACATTTTGTATCAATGCATATCAAATAACAAAGCTACATGTTAGAGAATATCTCTGTGTTCGTTATATTAATTTCCTGTATATGAATTCATGAGCTTCTATACGATATGACTAACATAGACCCATTCGAAAAGGGCTGTCGTCGCCGAACTAAGATAGGCGATCGAAGATAGATCAAACCATGACTCAAATGACAATATAAACTAAAAGTGCTAAAAGTGGCTTCTTCTGGCTGTAAGCAGCACTGAATGCCACAATATTAATCTAATCACAGAATATTGTTATATTTACGTAGACCCTGGTCTTGGATTGGTCTGTGTCCGTCGCTTTGCGATGCAAGCTTATTTCAAATAGGCCGTGTATACAAAATCAAGAGAATCTTCGACAGTAACTCTGTGATATCGGAAATAATTATAATCTACATGATTTCCTTGGCTTCCTGTAAAAAGTCAATCATGATATATCTCTTTTTTCAGTTAAATAGATTTAAAGTTGCATAATCTGTATGAATCTTTTACTATTTTGATCTGATAAGATTCTTGCGAAAGGGAAAACAAGATGGCGGTCGATGAAAAGCGTTCGCCTGCATTACTTGATATCTGATCAGAGTTTGGCCGAAGAGAAAACAAAAACGTCAGTCGGCTGTTTGTACCGATCATACAATATGTGATAGCGTAATGACTCGTAAAGAGAAAATAACATCGTTGTTTGCCAAAAAAAATAAGTTTAACGTTCGTTCCCGATGAATTATTCAAGGTTTTTGTCCGAATTTTGTCAAATCCGCATAGCTTTAATTAATTATCCATTACCTTTAGGACTACAAATTCATTATATACAGCTTTTTAATATGACACATAGAATGCCTTAAGCAAAATAGCAAGGTAATGAAAAAGCATAACTAAAACAGAATTTCAAATTTATGCGGCTATCTAAAGTTTCCCCATCATAAAGATCCGAAGTGGCGTTTCGTTTACCAGACTTACTTACTGTACAAATCAAAGTACTAATTTTGACCAACTCATTTTATTTTCTGACAGCTAATCGTAACTGCTAAAGCCTGGTTCACACTAGCGTCGTAATCGTAATCGTAAGGCAACGTACGCAGACTCAGGATCGTATTTATCACTGAGGTGTGAAAAAAGACAAGCACTGTTAATGAGCAGTACGCTACTGAGTCTGCGTACGTTGCTTACGACTACGATTACGATGCTAGTGTGAACCAGGCTTAAGCTTTGGTAATTATTTCTACGCGTGAAAACAGGGACCGAAAACAGTAAAAGTTTTACTTGTCTTTACTAGTTACTGATCGTAGCTATAATGATCAAAGCATTGTCATCGTCATGGTCAGTCATCATCACCATCATCATCATTATTACTGATTGTTGTTCAGTATCATCATAATTATGGCGTAGTGTAGACGTAATAGCGGTGATGACGAGACTATAATGAATACGCGAAAACTAAGAGGAAAAAAAATTGGGAATTTAAAAAACTTTTAAAATAGGAATTAATTCAGGAATTTTAATTTTTAATTTTAATTTTAATTTTAATTTTAATTTAATTTTTAATTTAATTTAAATTTAAATTTAAATTTAAATTTTATTTTAAATTTAAATTTAATTTATTTTAAATTTTTTAAAAAAATTTTTAATTTTTATGTGAATTGAATTAAAATTCAATTCACATAAAAGTTATTGAAGACATAATATCCTGAAGAAATTAGAAGGACCGTCCATACTTGTTCAAATTAACTCAGTAAAGATTAAGAATGCGTCAACATCTCTATTCTTCTCTTCTTATTATACTGGCTGTGTCAGTTAGAAGTTCCCGCGTTAAAGTTGTTGTTGTTGTTTTTTAGACAGTAAAGCTCCTTATTTGATTTCTCTACAATAAACTAACTACTCAATGGCACATCGTAATGCATATTATTATAATAACAAATATATTGACTCGAGGAATTGAATACTACAATAGAGAAAATACTAGAGAAATGTCATCTTAAGACGACTACAGCTTCAAAATCCGATTGCAAGTTCAAAAGACACAAACTCTAAAAAAAGTGTTTAATCAGTGCTTATAATCTTACTTGTAGTTGTGAAGATTTATTCTTGATTCTCGCACGTTTCTATTCCAAATGCATCATCATCACCATCTTGGCAGCGTTTAATAGCAATCCATATTAGCTCTGTTACTGATAACTGATTCACAGAAAAGAGTCCTATGGCAAGTGTTAAAAGCTTAACGGTATTAACAGCACGTGTGATTTAGTCTAACGGTATATAGAGTAGAAATGTGTCTAATATCAAGCTTAAATTCTCTCAAGAGCTCGTAGTTTTTTGATCATTATATATATCTCGGTTGACGACGCGGGGTTGTTTTCAATGCATGGACGTTACTCATTCCTATTATTATATCATATTGTATTACATAAGTACATTATATTCCAATATCTATTCAAACAAATATCTTCAAAGGACATTTTTTTCAGGGTTCTCTTTCGATCCTCCCTTTCCTCCACCACTAAAGAGTCGGCAAATATTCTTCGATAGAAATATAACAAGAAACAAGTTTCAGAACTAACTGCACCAGTGTAAAGACCCTAACTTTGTGAACTTTCGTCTCGAGAAAGTTTCACGAAAAGGAGAACTACTTTCTATTTATGCACCCGAAACTTGTTTCGCAAAAAAAGTTTCAGTACGAAAATGTACCCTGTAGCACCCTTGTGGAACTTGTTTTACCCCAACGCCGCTGCACAAGTTTCAGATAAAAATAACCGTAGGGCCTAAAGTTTTTTCATCATTTTTTTGCACCTCTTTTATATATCTCATGACACCTATATTTTACTTTAGAAAAAACTTCTCTTGAAGTGTTGAATAGGCAAGCCAAGCCGATGGAATATCGAGAGAAAAGGAAAATATAAAACTGAATAAAAGAAATATGAATTGGAACAATGACGCTAGAGACTCTCTATTCTGATTTGTTTCATGAACGATTCAATATCTATCCCTCTTTCTGTGATATCCAGCATCTAAAACATCTCAATTTGGCCAATATTTTTACGTCAGATTAAGGGTATTTAACTATTGAGACAATACCAAGACAAAGGCAAATATACTATCATCGTGAGAATGAGAGGTCAAAGTATTCAAACAAATAAAAGGTCGGCTGTAGTTGCTCTTCCTGTGAATATTCTTAGCAGGATGCCATCATAGACATAACTGAGTAATCCGATTTCATTGTTTGTTATCGAGGTCTTTTGTAATACCTCGCTTTCCCGAAAAATGGACATTTTGTTAAAATAAAGAATGAATCGAAGGGAATCGTTTCAAAATGAAATTCAAAGTCCACAGCAAAAATGGGAATGAATAGTTACCTACTGAGTTGATGTTATACATTTTAAACGTTGCCCCTTCCTTTCTCTTTTATATTTTTAGGAAGAGCATTTCCAAAGAAGTTCATTTTGCCACCTCTTGTTTAAAATTAAAAGCTAAAAAATATTCATATTCAAGAAAATTTTAGAAATCAAAAATTCAAGTTGCAGTACTTTTTTGTGTATTTACAATACGTTATTGAGCTGGTATTATCCTTTTTAATAAGTTTTTCTCTTTTCCTACAGTAACATCCTATTTTTATGGAGAGTACCATACCAAGGAGTTCATTTTGGTGCCTCTTGCTTTAAAATTAATATAAAATTCCATAAACAAGCATAATTTCTAAATTAAACATAAAAGTGTCGATATTCAGTACTTTTGGATGTGTTTACAATAGTTGATGGCATGGTATGATGTGAACAGCTTTGTATTTGGAATGGTAAAAACCAGATAAATGAATGAATGAGAGATTCCTATAATAGATTTTACAGCATAGAAGTTAAAAAAACCTGAATTTAATTGTCAGTCTTTTAGTGTGAATATTTAATATTGACACACTAAAGTTCCCCGTGCACTTGTCAAAGGCTTAAGGAAATACGTAGTGCATAATCAGTTTCTTCCGATGCTAATGTCTAATAGATATCAATTCATATGCAACATTTCATATTGAGATATAAAGAGGGAAAGGTTTTCATCGAGTCTCACTGAGTCAAACCAAGTCGAAAGGACTGATTCGAAGTCGAGAAACTTCTTCTGTAGATAAAAGTAAGTTGTGCTATCATTCCTAGCCTTTAATATTTAAGGAAAAAAACCTTTTTTAAACCTGGAATTTTCAGTGAGAAAAAGAGTCTCAAAGATAATGTGAGATTAGAATAAGAATAAGAAAGATAGTATTCACCAAAAATAGACGACTTCTATTCAATATAAAGAATTTAAATGAATAGTTAAAAAGTCTTTAGTGGCCATGCACGTTCAGGGTACCCGCCAATGAAGGGAAAAATGACAAAAATCGTTGCACCAAGTGTAAAACTGGTGGGCTACAAGAAACGTTGGATTATTACCGTCAATTAAAATCTAGTTTTAACACTCGGCAGCTTACGAACTATGTAGGTCATTACCGATCTACATTGTCGTGATGACCTGCCATTTTAAGCTTAATATCTTCATTTGAATAGACCGTTTAGACCAAAGAAAATAGAGAGAGAACGGGAGTAAACCTAATCGAAGATAATCTCCCGCAAACTTTATTAAAAATGCCCCTTAATTTAGAGGTCGTCCATCGGTAGTCTTTCTGTAGGATTGTAAAATGTGAAATTTAAATAGAGTTATTTGGGACTGTAGCTATCATTGCATGCAAAATGAAAAAAAAAAAAAAAAAGAACGGTTGACTATTACTAGCCGCCATCATGGCGTTCATGATGTTCAGTGGTTGGACTTAACTCAAAAAATTTCAATGAATTCTTTTGTTATATCAATTAACATGGTGGCCATGTTCTTTTGTTATTTTATGCTCCTGGGAATGAATAAATGATTTCATGAAAAAAGAAAACTAGAAATTCCAGTTTCCATTTTCCAATTTGTTTGATTTTCATTAAGGAAAATCAAATTTTACTGTTGTTGTTGTTGTTGTTGCTGCTGCTGATGATGATAATGATGATGTCAGAAAACTGAAAGTTAAATTTTCCACATTTCCTCTTTTCATAAAACTCAAATGGAAATTAAACGGACCGACAAAGGTACTAGACAAGAGAGTTCTTGAAATGCATTTTTAAAATATGAAATTTTATCTTCCTAGTATCATTGAATTTTAATGTCGTATAAGAATGATTCTCGATATGACAAGGTGCTTTCACGCGCTCTCACTGCCCAATTTGAGGTCCATAACCTACGGTACGGCCCTCGCGCTCGGTTAATAAAAAGGTATTATTTGTTGGTCGTCATTATTAGCGTTAGCGTTATTTCTTAATGTGCTTTGTTTGGGATAGTAAAATTATAACCCTCTTCAATTCTTTTGATATAGTTTATTTGTAGCATCTTCATAAAATACATGTACATGCACAACTACATGTACAACGTAGGTCTGTTTAAAGATGTGACTACTCGTGAACCTGTTTCCTCTTTTCATTTTTTTTTCCCATTTCGCTCAAAAGAAAAAGTGAATGAATTTCATAATGAGAAGCATACATATAGTAAATGGAATAAAAAAGGGTGAAAATGGATAAGTGAAGAACATTTCCGTAAGCAAATGTTTATGAATTAGCAATTTCAGTTAAACTAGAAAAAAATTTGACCAATTCTGATAAGAATTTTGCTTATATAATTAAAACGTATCTACCTACCTTAAATTTTTCATAGCCTCCTCTCGTCTTTTAATCAAATTGTTAAAATTCTATTTTTTTTTATTTAATTAGAGCTGTATAATTTTCTTGGAGTGGAATTCCCCGTCTTAGAATAATAGAACCATAGAATACAATAAAACAAACAAACAAAAGATTCTTGAACACGTGGGCTTGGTATGCTTTCGCTCGTCTCCTATTCCAATAAAAAAAACTTTTTTTATTTTGTTAAAAGTAATGCTAAATACAAAACCGGAGTCCCTACGTGATTAGATCTCGGAAACTAACGTGAGAATGAAGAAACCTGATATCAGAGTTTGGTAAAACGAGCCCTAGGCTACGATAAGTTAAAAACGAAATACAAAAAAGGCTAGAAATCTGATTTCCTCCCAAGTAATAAAGTATTAATGGTCATCAAGTGCAAACATAGAGCTTAAAGTAAAATATCTTGGATTTTTGTCGATGCGGAGGGTCTTATAAATGTATTTTTATTCTTACTTTGCTTGCATTAATGAACTATTTTTGGTACAATGCATTAGATACATTTAAGTTTCGGATTCTGGCTGGGAGCAGAGTGGAAGTACTAACATAACTAACTAACTAACATAACTAACATGCATGAAAATTGTATTTTTTGTAATGAGTTACATGCAAAATGTTGTAAAAACTTTGAATTGAAAAAAATTTAAATCTAACCTTTCTCTTCAGTTTTGCTCACCTCAAGAAAAGGAAAACAGAAATTGAGTGATCTGGCTAGGGAACTAATTACATAATACAGAATATATCGAAGGAACAGGAGCTTCATAGTTAACATTTGTAGACTACATAACAACAACAACAACAACAACAACAAAAGACAGCCCAATCACTTTAAATTTTATTGTTACTATTTATTTTAATTTTACTTGGAGTTTTAAATTTTATTTTTAGATTCGTTTAGCTCTCCGATTAACGACTGAAAGTCTACTCAATTTTATCAAATTTTCGATGTGCTCTTTTGTAGTATTTTCCTTATTTTTCAATACTCTTTTGTGAATTTTATTTTTTCACTACTAGCTATAAAAACCAATAATGATAAAAATATAATAAGCTATCGTATTAAACGCGCCCTTATCATTATTCTTTGACAAGGAAGCAAGGAAGCTTTTAAGACTCCATGTATTAAAATGGCTACTGAATAAATATTAATGTTGATCGAAGTGCGACATTTTGTGACGACAGCAACAATATTCTGACTGATTGTTAACGATTTTGAATGAAATATCAATCAAAGAACGATCCAGAGATGTAAAAAAGCCGGAAAGAAAAAAAAAAAAAAAACCGTATCTGACTAAACTTTTACTACTCTCTTGAAATGCTCTGGAGTCTTCCCAAACTGAATTATTAATAACGGGATTCAGTTCAGGAAGTCTCTTTGGGCACTCTTTGGGTCCGCTATTCTTCTTCTTCTTCTAAAAAAATGATAATAAATAAATAAATAAATAAAGGAATAAATAAAAAGCGAATGAAACTGAGAAAAAACGGTGGCAAATGGATGGCTGAAAATTTTCTTGAAATATTATTAAATCTTACCTAATTCTTTGTTATATCTGATTTAACTGTTAGTAGTGTATGTTTCGCTGAATAAATGAACGCTGATTGATTTTTCAAGTAATTAGATACTTTGATTTCAGTAACCGTATGATCTTTAGATCTGAGTTACGCCAGTTATTATCAGTTTGCTAACCTGGAGGTTATACCCGCCATAGAAGTACTATTGGTATCATTATGAAAAAATTGGCTTGTAATCAAGGTAGTCAATTTAAAGCGTACTAATTAAGCCACATCCACATATTGATATTTCAGATCGAAAAATTAACTCGGGAATACAGCTACTCTAACCAACATTTAGAACGGAATAATAAATGCGGATACTATTACACGATTCGTGGCGTGTTCGGTATCTCCTTGAGTGTATTAAAATAGGTTTCGACCTCTAGTTTTTTTGACGGAAAAAAGTAAAAACATACTTCATGTACCATTGCCGATTGCATATTTGGTAATAAATAATAATAATAATAATAATAATAATAATAATAACAATAATAATATTAACAACAACAACAACAACAACAACAACAACAACAACAACAACAACAACAACATCAACAACAATAATAATATTAATAAAATTACAAAAAAGACAAAATGAGAAGGTAACAAAACTCTGGAAATGAGCTGCCCGTGGATGGAAAATCGTACTAAAAAAGACGATGAGAAGACGCGCAAGTACACAGCACTTAGATGGGAGTTAAAACAACAGTTTAAAGAATACAAGATTGAACATTACAACATCATAATAGATGTGCTGGGTGGATATTCTACCGACTTGGAAGAGAGCATGAGAAAGCTCCTGGGAAGAAGAAGAGGAAGTGAAACGCTCATAAAGATGCAGAAAGCTGTTATCTCATCCACCTTGAACATTGCGCGCACTTTCAAATCACAATTATAAGTAGCGTAACTTATCACTTTAGGCATTGAACACTGAGCTAAAATAATTGATTAGCTTATTATATTATAGCTTTAATTTAGTATGCGATACTTGATACTTGATATAAATTTATAGAATATTTTTTTGATAAATATTTCGTTTAATTTAATATTTTTTTATAACTAGAGTTTTTATTGAAACAACATAAGGACACTGAACGTACTAGAACAATTAAATTAAATTATTAAATTAATTATATAATACTTAATATAATTTCGAGCAATTTACAAAATTATCTAAAGCAATCTGCATATATAGAATTTATTTATAGATTTTAATTCACCACATTAATTTAATTTTGATCACTATCTTAGGATAGTAACTAGGTTTTTTAATTCAGAAATTTGACTAGTAACTTTTAAGTTTTAATAACTAGATAGTAAATTTTATAGGATTTAATAGCTATTTCGCTTAGAGACATTAGAGTGATTTTCCTTCGACCGTGAAAGAAAAATGACTATATAGTTTGTGCTAGTTGATAAAGAACAAAAGAAAACAATAGGCTTAGAGTCTACTACTAACTATTAGTTTGCCTATTCTTTCATGGTCGAAGGAAAATCACTCTATTATAGGGTGTTACTAAAACAAGGAATGGGGAATGAGGAATGGGGAATGAGGAATGAGGAATGAGGAATGAGGAATGGGGAATGAGGAATGTAGCGGCATTTTCTGAGAACGACGCAACACAATAGATTCGATTACTATTCATTCCCCATTCCCCATTCCCCATTCCCGGAATCTATTGTGTTGCGTCGTTCTCAAAGGATGCCGCTACATTCCTCATTCCCCATTCCCCATTCCCCATTCCCCATTCCCCATTCCCCATTCCCCATTCCATGTTTTAGTAACATTCCTTTGGGTTGCAATAAATCGCCCCTCAAGTCGCGCAAAGAAATTGCTAGAGAGTAAACGAGCCATTACACATTGAAACTTCTAGATGAAAGTTGTGCGTTAACGGCGTTTCAGAACGAATTGCACGGTGTAAAGGCTATTGGATTAAAACAAGAGGAAAGGCAAACTGTTGTAAGATTTCGTTTAGCATGTCAGAACAAGATCAAGCCAACTTAGTATTGCATTTTTATGACACTCTGCGCTTTTTCATCATGACATTGACCATGCCCCAGAGCAGCAATAACCCTTAGTAAACCTTCTTGTGTTCTGCTGTTTCGAAAGTGTCACTTGTTGAGTAATCTGAAACTTAAGTGTAATTCTTTATTTGTAAATTTTACAGCAAGCATTTCTGCAGTTATGCTTAAGGATAAAAACTGAACAGGAATACTTTTATCTCCGGGACATGGAGTGGAGATATAAATATCCACCATGGATGAACTTTAAAAATTTCCAATGAATTCTTTAATTTGTTATATCATCCAACATGGCCACCATCTTCTTTTGTCATCTTATTATGGCCTATTACGCTGTTGAAAACCGTTTCGTGCGGAGTGTTGCTTCTAAAATTTACCAAAGAAAAAAGAAAAAGAAAAAGAACAACTGAAAATGTGACCCTTTTCAGGATTCGAACCCGGGTCTGCCACTTTCAAAAAGTCTGTGAACACACTAACCAAACCCCCGCCCGAGACATTCCCTTGAAAGCTGAGGCGCAGTATGGATTTCAGAGCTTTACCAGCGATTAAGTGTCGTTCCCTCTCGAGTTCTAGCCTAGAAGGCATCAGGGGAGAGGCTGGCCGGCCCCCAGACCATATACAACCAACCCCTTGCTCTAAGGCTGCATTCATTATCATTGAGGTCTTCAATGATAAAGAATCCGAATTGACAGAAATGAATGACCAAGTGATAAAATTTTATTTTATGCAGATGATCTTGCTATAATGGCCAAATCAGAAAAACGACTCCAACACCAATTACACAAATTAAATTTATACTGCGAAACTTCAAAATTATTCGTAAATCTCGATAAATCGAAAATCAAAGCTTTCAACAATGCAGACAAATCAATGCATAAATATAAATTTCACTATAATAACAGTACACTCGAAAACGTGAAAGCTTATAAATTTCTCGGTCTAACATTTTGTTCCTTTGGCACATTTACAAGCGCTATAGAGAGGAACTTAAGAAAGTAGCCCTTAAAAATTTATTTAAGTTGCGTAAGGAAATGGGAAATCATTTTAGGACTGATATTTCCCTTTCAATACGCTTATTTAATTCCCTCATAAAACCTATACTGTTATATGGTAGTGAGGTCTGGGGTGTCGATATTAAGAGACATCGATCTACTTCAGCAAGATGCTTTTAGGAGTGAGCAAAACAGCCTCCAATAACGCATGCCGCGCTGAACGTGGACAGTTCCCCATGAGAGTAAATGCAACATTACGGTTTGAATTTCTGGAAAAAACTATTTCACACGAGAAAAAAAAAAAAAACTCGCATATCAATTAATAAGTAAAATAAGACACTACCGTAGAAAGAAGAACCGTAAACTGGACTGAAAAATTAAGAGCAATTATAGACAGACTAGGCTTCAGCTACATCTGGAATCAAAACTATATACAAGACATGACAGAATGTCAATGGAAAAAGGCAATAATCAGCAAATTAAACAAAGGCTTGAAGATCAAGAGTTTCAATTCTGGCATGGTCAATTATACTCCGACGAAGGAAGGAACGATTCTCAAATAAATTAGCTAAGAACCTATAAATGCTTTAAAAGTGATTTTCAGCAAGAAGAATATCTGAGAGAAGTCAGCAACACGAAACATAGAAGAAGTGTGACAAAACTAAGAATCAGCAACCACCCTCTAGAAATCGAAACAGCACGATATGTACGCCCATATGGTAGAGCAGAAAGAATTTGTAAAATATGTAATCTTGGAGTAGAAGACAAAAGGCACTTTTTATTGTGTCCAAACTACTCCAATGAAAGGGATAATTTAGTTCTCCAGCTTCATTAGTTATTGAATGTCAATCTTGAGAAAATGAACGAAAATGAACATTTTTTTATGAGGATAAACCCCAAAAAATCTATTCAAATTGCAAAATTCGTTCATGAATGCTTTGAAAAATGGAAAAGAACGATTATTACCAGTGGTGGTTGCTGAACATATATTACATTCATATCCAGTTATATTATTTTTATTTAATTCACATTACAATTTATTTGAAAAAACTCCAATGTAAAATTGGAGGGGGGGTCTGAAATTTTTCTCTCATCAGTTTTTTTTTTTTCTTCTTCTTTTTTTTTTTCTTTTTTTTTCATTGGGGGGGGGGGGGATGCAATGTTTTTTTTAAGCCTACCCTGGGGGGGTACATAATTTTTTTTTTTTTTCAGGGGGGTCTTAAAT
>JAAAQI020148901.1:0-10993 GCA_011800005.2 Stichodactyla mertensii
CAGGTAAATATTCAATATTCCTAAGATTTTCAAGTACGATATTCAATATTCAATATTCCCCTTCTACCCCCGATTCATTTATTCAAAACAAATTTCACTCGATAAAGATTTGTAATGCCTTCAATAAAAACTTTTTCAAAATGCGGTTAAGCTATCATAACACGCTTTTGATCTCAAGATACTAAGCATTTTAAAGTTTGTTTGCCATCCAGTTCCAGAGCCTTCCCCAAGGCACAGTGAGCTCAATTCATTCGCCATTGAAGTGAAATATCAACATGTGACTGCTTGCTGCCAAAGGTCTATTGATTGTAAATAGGCCTTTTCTGAGATAGCACCCATGATGCATTGTGGTCCAGCTTCGATACCAATATCTATTGTTCATCATGCCTTATATGGTGTTCAAAATTAAGAATATATAGTGGTGTTTGTACCGAAGCTAGGCTTCAAGGCAATTTGTTTTCTATCTCAGAAAAGGCCTATGTTCATTAGTTCTTCCAGAAACCTCTTTTCTCCCGACCTGCATAGTCTTAGTCCCAGGAGGAAAAGAGTTTGTTTTTCATTTTTACCAGTGGTTGGTTAATTCAACTGATTTTTGAAATACCTTTAATCTATTGCGCATTTACCACTTTCCATACATCGGTTCACCGGTCAAACATAAAGCATTCAACTGAAGGTGCGAGGTAATTCAAATAATTATTCAAATTTATACCTTGTAGCCTCGATTGAAGGCTTTGTGTTTGACCAGTGATGTATGGAAAGTGGTGAATGTAAATATAACTAAGTGGGTTAGCTGTCTCATTAGGGATGCTCATTCCATATGTATCATCTAGCTGTAACACGAACCCAGGGGCGGATCTATGGGGAGTGCGTTGGGGGTGTGCACCCCACCCCTTCCTAAGAGGGCTTTCATTTATTGTGGCAGGGGGGGGGGGGGATCGGCAAATGTGAGGGAGGGCTACGTTATCTTGAGAAGTCTTGTAGGGGAGTTATTAATTTGCAGAGGTATGAGGCTGAAAGTATGACCAAAGTCTTGGAGGGTGTAGGGGTTATGACATTTTTACTGTACGCAGAATTGGGTTTATGAAATGTTTGTTAGCCAAGACTTAAAACTTTGCCGACCCTCCCCTCCCCCATCCCATAATAAATGAAAGCCCTCTAAGGATAGAAGAGTGTCGCAAATACTACAAATACTACTGGGTGCACCATCCCCTAGAAAAAATCCTGGATCCGCCCTTACGACCACAAGTAAGTAGTCGTAAATCAAACACTTCAACTGTCTTTTCTTTTTTCTTTTTTTTTTCTTTTTTTTTTTTTTCAATAATTAACCAATTGATTGGCTGAATGATAATGCTGATAAGTACACTAAATGAACTCAGTATTTTGCAAAGCTTGCTAGTAAATGTCAATGTTCCAAGCCCATGATCGCGGGCTGTCCGTATTATTGAAATCGTGTGGAGAATAATCGACTTAATTCAATACAGATGTAGATTAGTCTTGAACTATATGCCTTGGCAATCTCAAAAGGCCAGTAGTAAAAAAATACGAGCCTTGTCATGTCTTTGTAGAAAATACTGAATTAGTGGTAAATACAAATAAACTCCACGCCTTTAAACTCCTGTTGCTATTACTGGGCTATCTGTGGTAGAACAGTCTAAAATTATCTTTTTTTAGTTAGTTTGGAAACAAAGAATTTCAATGGCTAAAGACGAAAAAGGCGCGCTTACTGGGGAAAATGGATGAATGTGGGAATGAATGGATGAACGAATCTTTTATCCACGCTAGTTAATTCAAAACTGGTTGAGGTGGATAGATTTCCCCCAAGTTTACTTAAAACTTAAATTTATATTACATTGATTTATTGCGACAACATTGTTTAAATACCTGTATACGTACCATTCAATCATCTAGAAATGTTTTTGTTCTTTGTTAGTGACCTGTGCACTCCTACAATGTAAACGCTTCCACTGATCTGGAACTAGAAGTTCTTGAGCTTATCATTTCATGTAGTTGTGGTACGAGCATCACGTCACTTAGAGTCAGTATTTTGGGTCTAAATTCTCCCCTTCACTAGGCCCGAAAGTCTGTTGTGAACCGTTGACCTTCTCAGCCCCTTACAGTTTGACAGTGTTATTCGAGCCTCCAGCGTATGGTTTTATTTATAGCGTCACGCGAAAATGGACTTTTATCTAAAAAGAGAACTTCTCTCCCGTGTTTGTGTGACTTGGTCTGTCTCCTTTCACAATCAGTGTTTTCGTATTTTGAGCTACTTGCCGCTACTCGTCCTTCCACTTCAGATCCCGTCATTCACTTACGTATAGAGTACTCTTCAGTTGTTTGACTGTGAAACGTCACGGCACCGCCACGTTACGGGACTAATGACATCGGTTGAGCCAGTCACAGCGTGCGAGATCACACCATCATGGTCACGGTCCGGCATGTCCGTAGCGTGGATGTTTCACACAGTAGGCCATTACCCTAAAGGCTCGGACACACGATGCCACGTTGCCCTGCGACGCTGCTTGAAAAGGGGGAAATCGCACCATGTGGGCCCACTCGTGCAACTGTTGCGCGCGACGTCGCAGAAGTAGAAACGAGTCTTAAATTTACAGGTGGACACACGGTGCGATTTCCCCGTTGCAACCTCCCAGGGAACGTCGCGTCGTGAGTCCGAGCCTTAACTACTTCAATGATGCTAAGGCGAGCATTGCAGTACGTCTGAGAGCTGTGATCAAACATTCACCTCTCACTAATCAGTCGGTTCAGATTGAGGTAAATGCGTGACAATTCCCAGAATGCAAAGCAGCATTTGCATCGATGACGTAATTGGGGGACTGGGTATCTTTGCAAAAGACACTACTCTCAAGGGAATAAACTCAAGTCACGCAGTGAATTAGCTAATGATGATAAGTCCCGCGTGTTATATTTTCAGCGGAGAGTCTACAGGTGTGTGTGTGTTGTTTTCTAAGGAGAGAAGGCCATTTTGCTCACAAATACATGAAGAAACTGAACCAAAACACACTAAAGGAAGTATAAAAATTATAGAGAATCTTAGTCACTTTCTGCAAAAGGCTCCATGTACATCTAATTCGCTCGTTTTAATTAATCCGGTAAGTGACTCACTGACGTATACCCCCCGTTCTAGAACACCGCTCCACTCATGTGCTGAACCTAAGTGAAGAACTTTAAGTCCGGCAAAAGAGTAGTGATCGGACGGCAGTCTTTTAAACATGTTAGGTTTGGGCAGGGCTTGCAATATTATGTGAAGCAGCAGCAGCAACAGATTCATATAGAAGTTGTTCGTGTGCGTAAAACCCTAATGCGCGATAGATCATCGAATTCCTACGAATATTCTTGGTGTGCATATATCCCTTCCCATAAGATTTGGATGACAAAAGAAATAGCCGCCATGTTGGTTGCGTACAACAGCGCACAATTATACAACTGTATTAAGCCTGGCCTTCAATAGCGACATAAGCATAAGCAACATACGCAGACTCAGTTCAGCTCTTCT
The DNA here is from genome assembly GCA_011800005.2 of Stichodactyla mertensii. NCBI lineage: Eukaryota > Metazoa > Cnidaria > Anthozoa > Actiniaria > Stichodactylidae > Stichodactyla > Stichodactyla mertensii. The sequence goes on from JAAAQI020148901.1 coordinate 3,512, forward strand.
CCAACAGGTATGAGAAAAGACAAGTGCTGCTGATGAGTAATACCCAACTACGTCTGTGTATGTTGCTTATGCTTATGTTGCTAGTGAGGACCAGGTTTTAATATATTTTACATTAAAGTTGCGTGCAATCTTTGCGCGCAACCGATGTAGAGGTCGACATACGGCCTAACCGCGTTGCGTCAGCACTTGTAAACGCAAAAGCGACATTAAGTTGATTAACACAGCGGTCTTTCATCTATACAAGGGAGTTGATTTTTTTTTTTCATGTTGCCATCGATTACTTCCTTTTATTTCTTATCCATAATTAACAAGTGACAGGATAATTAATCTATTCCTTTTTTGCTTAAGTGTACGGTCCTGCCATACTACTTATTTAGTCTAACTTTATATGACAGGTTAAAAATATACTATCAAGCATGTTTTGAACTTATGCTTTGCAATTAACCCACAGTAGCTTATGTTAATTGAGTTTTTCTGGTAGTGTTGATCTTTTTCCCACCTCTTATGCTGCTGGAATATCAGATGAGGAAGTTGAATTTAGGACTGAATTAATTTAAAAACACAAAGGTTTGTCTTCCTAGATACTTATGACTGTTATCAGCTTACTAACAGAGTTAAAATAACATTATTATTTACCATGATCATCATCATCATGATCATCATATCACATATATCTCCATCATCACTGTTATCATCAGTACTTAAACTACCATCAATTCACCATCATCATGACCATCATCCACATCACCTCCAACCTCCAGCATTATCAACATCACCATCATCACCACCATCAATGTCATCATCATCATCAGTATGATTCACCAACACTAACCATTATCATTATAATCATTAACATCTTATCTTCATTACCACCACATCATCCCCATCACTACTACCACCATCATCATCACTACCTAAACCTAAACCACCTTTGATTCACCAACACCACCATCATCAACATCATCATCATCATTCTCTTTTTCTGAACTCCTTTTTGCTTTAATAGCTAGTTTTATATCTCCAAGATCTTTGGTATCCCCTTGTTTTTTATCTAGCTTACACGTTTGTGTTTGAGAATAATAAGTAGCACCCTAATTCAAAAATCCACAGCACCTAAGAATTTATAGGCCATCCCTTAATGAAAGATTCTTAACCACATTATTAGTGATCAACCTATATGAAAAGTTCACTAAATAAAAATTGTGTAGTCTCAGAAAATATATATTTGATTGTGGCAAGATTAAAATTTGAGTGAAAGGAGGGGTATCTGATGTACTACTCCTCTTGGTTTATAGCTGGTATGGATATTTTCTGAAGTGACACAGTGTTCTAACAGTAACATGAATTGCTCTTGTTCTGTCGTAAATCAAGTGACTGGTCTTCCTCAGACAAATGAAATGGGTCACCACGAGGTAAACTTGGAGCCACATTTTTCTGAAGTAAACACCTTGAAATGTCTGCAAACATTTCTTTGACCCCTTCTCCAGTTTTTGCTGAAACATTATACCTTGCAACAAAGTTATTACTTTCCATGAACCTCTTTGCCTTTTCTTCTTCTACTTCCCAGTCATCTTTGTCTAAGTCAATTTTATTGCCGACAAGAAATTTGGCCGCATACGGAGCATAACGCTCAGCATCCTCAATCCAGTGTAGTACAATGTTCAGAGAGTTTAACTGGTCTACTGCATAAAGAAATGCAACTGCTTGAGCTGAGTGGTAATAGTGTGATGTGAGAGAGCCAGTTCTCTCTAGTCCTGCTGTGTCCCAAATATTTAACTAAAAATGCAAACAAAATTTATCAGTTTTGAAGAAAATATGGAATTTCTTCAACTTTTCACCCATGTATCCTCTTCCTCCCTTCCCCATTGCATATCTCAGAAGACAGTTTAACCAAATAGTTTCTAGATACTTCTAAAAAATAACAATTTTGACTAGAAGGTTTCATTTTGAAACATGCACTTTGATTAATGCCTGCCAAAGGATATCCAAGAAAAATGGTCATTGATGGGTCTGATCCTTATGGAAGCAGAATAGCACTTAATGAGGAGTATAAAATAACAGCACAAATGACTTGCCTATTTGATTGGGCTATTCAAAAAATAACAAAAACATTTATTTAATATTTCAAATTCTGCAGGGTGCCAACTGTACACAAGACAGAATTAAAGCCAAACTATGATTGAAATATTACATGTAAAATAAAATTGTTTAAAAAATTATTTAATTAATCAATTAATTAAAATGAATGAAGGATAATCTTCGTGTTGAACGTATGTTAATTTTAATAATACGGCTAGAACGTTAAAACTGTTTGATTTTCGTTTTCACTTTCTTGGAAGTTTTAGCTTTCTCAGAATTGTGATATTAACGATAACATTGCATCGAAATCAGCTAAAGATTTTCCCAACAGGATTGTCTTAACTACAGACTCACGCAAAAACTAAAAGAAAATGCTTGTTTGGGTCACGAAGCAAGTGGATAAATTTAAGTACTTAGGACTAAAATTTGACTTCCTAATTTCAGCTGTAGATCGTTAAAATGCATGCAAGAACACATCAACAATTTTAATTAAAACAAGCTGACTCGCATGATCATAACACGGTAACCAAACGCGATGAAACCTTCAAACAATCTCAATTCAAATGTTATAACCAATCTTGATACAAATGATTGCAGTGCACATCTACAGTCTACGATCTACAAATCTAAGCTTCACAATTATAAAGAACTTACTCTGCATGGTTTGTCGTCCACCACAAGTTCGTCCGTGAAGTTATCGACTCCTAAGGTTGGAGTTCTGAGTGGATCGAAAAAATTCTTCTGATATCTAGTGTAAACTGATGTCTTTCCTACTCCAATATCCCCCACCAGCACTAGTTTGTATAAAGGAACAACTCTTGAAGTCGCCATTACCTGTCGGTTTCACAGAGGTAATGAAAATTCTTCTGAGGGCCTGGGGTAAAATGTTTGTGAAATGAAGGGACGGGTTGATACGGCGAAGTTTTGTTCCTATTTTTAGCACTTACATTTGAGGTGTACTAAATTTTCCCTCCTTTTAGGTAATTATGCATGATGGGCTTTTAAGAGCAGATTTCGTATGACTGTGAAAAGCTCGCGGCACAAACTCGGTCGTGACACGGTCAAGGCACGTCAAGGCACGTCAAAATTCTAGGAAACATCACGGTCGCGGCAAGGAACGCTAATTACGGCACGAAATCTTCTCTATCATCATCATCGTTGTCATCGTCGTCGTCGTCATCATCATCATCATCACCGTCATCATATCATTCTCACCCTTTCCTTTCTACTCTTCACCCTCCTTAGCAAATACAACTCTTCAGGAAATTCTCTTTTCAGGGGATGTTTCGGCATTCTAAGATATTTTTCTTTTTTGAGGGCTAAAAAGAAAGGATTTTTTTTCCTTTTAGAGGTATTATTTTTCTTAAAAATAAGAAAAAAAAGACAAAATTACTCAGCTTCTAATATATTCTTCTCCTTTTTGTTTGCTTTGTTTTGTTTGTTTGTTTGTTTCCTTGTTTGTTTGCATTTTTATTTATTTTGTACATTAAGGAATGGTATTTCTACGGATGACGTCATACCGTCTAGCAAGCAAATGTACCCAGGGAGGGAGGGGAGGGTGGATCCAAGTCAAAAGCGGAACCAACATGGCGGCCTTGATAGACGAACGAGGACCGATGTTCAAAATTGTCCTTCTTGGAGAAGCTGGCGTTGGCAAAACAGCTTTGTTTTACAGAATAAAAGAAAACACTTTCATTTCCAATAGGAGAAACACTATAGGGATTGATAGCTGCTCTAAATTCATGAAAATCAAAGACAAGCAAGTTACGGTAAAGGAAGGCTATTGAATATTTATTTAAGTTTATTAAAACTATTTAAGTTCATGTATAAGCTTAATTGTAAACAAGTTTTTTTTAATATTTTTGGAAGCTAGGCGCTGAGGTCCTTTTATATATAGCGTATAAATTACAGAGAGTACAGATAGGTTTGAATTTTTTGTTGGTGAACATCCCCTTTGCCTTCAAGGAACATTAGAGAAAATCCCTAGTTTAGGCTTAAAATAGAAAAAACTAAAAAAAGTCGTACACAAGTTTTTTTTAATTTTGAGATTTTAAATTAATTAAATATTTAAGCTAGACATAATCTTTAAACCATTTTAGTCATGTCTTGTGACTTACAAAGAGTTCAGATCGACAGACCAGCAAAACCAAGAAATAATGTATGCTGATCGGAAACAGTTAGAGATTTCCGGAAAATACTAACTTAAAGCTTATTTACCAAACAAAGATAAATTGGTATGTTCCATATTTTATGGCAATGAACATCAGGCCTAGTTATAGTTCTACATGTGTGTTCATTAAAACCAGTCTCTTTGGCATCTTTCATATCTGTACTATGCTAAGATGCATTAAGGCTCTACAGCACTTGATCTTAGTGGTATTCCACTAGTCTGTGACTAGTAAAAAATTGCCTTTAGGCTAGAAAAGAAATGGTTCATGCTTAGCATTCATCCATCGTGAAACAGATGCATGCTGGAGGTTGCTTAAGCACAAAAAAGCAAGTAAGAATTGCATGAGGTGAAGCTGAGTGAGACTATAGTTTCTTGAGTGCTTAAACAACCTCCCAAGATGGATGCAAGATGCAAGCATGAACCATTTTTTTGTAACATAGCCAGGGCTAAAAATAGCAAAAGATTTGAAAAAATTATTAACAAAATTCTCAATACATGGGCAGGCATGCTTCTTGATCATGTCAGCATGCAGTCCATCGTGAAGTGGATGCATGCTCACACATATGAATTAAGCAATTACAGCACACATTATATCACAGCTATGTTATGATAAAACTTGAGAAGCACCAGCCAACGGGTTATCTTTTGGCTAGTAACTTTTCAGCTCCACCAGCCCAAGAGCCAGTGATGAAGAAAAGTTAAGGTCAAGCACTGCCTCTACCTCATTAGTTTTGCTAAATAATTGTACTCCTTTCTATTTCTACCATTGCAGCTCAGTGTATGGGACACTGCAGGAGTTGAACGATTCCGAACAATAACAAAAAACTACTACAGAGGAGCACATGCCTGTGTTTTGATGTTCAGTATAGAAGAACCAGGTTCACTACAGTATCTAACACACTGGGTGCATGATACAGATGAATTCTGTCCAGATGCCTTGAAATTTGTAGTTGCAAACAAAGTAGACTTAGATGGCATGGTTAGCTTAGAAAGCATGCACATGTTTGCTAGTTCACACAACTGTTTTGGTGAAGTATTTCACATATCTGCAAAAACTGGCCAAGGAATTGATGAATTATTGGACTCTATGGCTAAGGAACTATTAAAGGAAAACAAGGAAGAGGAAAATGCTGAAAAAGATCTGCCATCAAGAGGTGTTGTTGATGTTGGGGAAGCCCCTGACCCAACTGTCAGACAATGGAAAAGTGGCTGTTGTAAATCTGTATAGTTTAATGACTAGTTATTAAGTTTTTTGAATCTGAAAGGGAATAACTTGTGATCTTCAGTGACAGTCCTGGCATTTGTGTTCACTAAATCCCTACTGATGTGAGGTAAAAACAAAGGAAAAAATAACATGAGAAGGAACTATTTAGTTTTGACCACAGTGAAGTACAGGTGGTACACATGTGCTGGTAGATATGTTGCCTTTTATCACTGTTGCTACTCTGACCTCTTCTTGTTTGCGAGTGGAGTTGTTTGTTGATGGCCTTGTGCCTGTGAATTTTTCTCCAGTTGTCCTCCCTCTGCAAAAAGACCCAGTACTGTATTCCACAATAGCCTAGTATGTTTGAGGTGCTTGGAAGAGCCATTTGGGAGGCTGGAGCAAAGCTCCCAGGAATAGACAGCTGTGCCTCATGCATGAGCTGCTTAGAAATTCCTTTAAAAATACACTCTTCAATTGTTTTCTACTGTGCTGTAGCCCTGTGTAAAAATAGCTCCATGAAGAGCCCTCAACTGTCTTTTCATGTTTTTCCACTTGACAAGAAGCAACTGAGAAAGATTTAGAAAGCTTTTATTATTGCATTCCATGACAAGTTCAAAGTGCCAAAACACTGTACCATTTGTTCCAAGCATTTCAGACCAGATAATTTCAAGAAAGCATTAAAAAATTGTATCATTCCTGGGAGCCTGATTCTGAAACCTAAGCTAACTCTTTCAAACTTAGGCTATTACTGCATTGTCTAGTACTATATTCACTCCTCAGTAGTTTTCATTGGAAGTATTACATGTATACCTTGACCAAAAGTGGGGATAAGCTTTATGAGCCATGGTATGCTTTCATTAAAATCTGTTTTGCCATTGCAAAATATTAAAGGTATATGTAGGGTTCAAGCCTTTGAACCCTACCCTCAATATTTTCTCTTTCTCTTGATTTTCTCCCTGAATGGTATCCAAAGAGTATTAGATAGTCAATAGTAGTACAAATCATAAGTATATTCTTAGAACCATTATTCAAAGTAAATATATATAGCAATAATTTATCATAATTTATCAAAGTCAGCTGCACGTTTTTTTAATTTTTTTAGTATTTTCAATTGATGAAATTTGTTCAACAAAATATTGCTTTTATTTTAGTTTCAATGTAGTTTACTCTAAAAACAATTAGTATGATGATATTATCAGGTCAATGTGATTACAAAATGTAATCCTTACATATTTTATCAACCTCAAGTAGATTAATAGTCCTTAAATAATCTATAATTAAAGGCATTACTTTATCTTTATTGTTTAATTATAATATTTTAACACATAAAAATACAAGTACACAAAATTAGAGACAAGAAAAGATTTTAAATATAAAAGAAAATGCATATATAAATGGTATGTTACTACCACTCTACTACAAATATATGATTACAAGTATCAATAGCTGTTATTATCATTGTATGCAGATGAGATGCAAATGAGCCATTATGCATTATATTGACCCAATAGCCTTACCTGAATGATTCTTAAAACAAAACATTATCTCATCATGGGCTCAGCTATAATAGAACAGCTATTGAATAACTGTAGCTTGAGAAAATAGAAATAATGTCACAAGGATCCGTCTGGTACCTGAATAGGTACCTAGCACTGGTACCTATTCAGATTTTTCACATCATCCTCCATTACATGATACACAACCTTTGCTGACTGCTCACTTGCATCTTGCTTCCACAGTTTTGATCTTAATTTGCTAATGCCACTCATTTTAGGGACTTACCATCAGCAGGGTGCAAATAGGGGGGGGGCATCATTTTGTTGTACCTCAAAAGGGAAGAGAGTGTCACATGGTTTCCAGCCAATCAGAGCTTTGCATATGTTCATCAAAGAGAGGATTGCCCACCATTGTTCTATAGAGCTGTTAAGTGTGACGTAATTCGAACGAAAAATGACTTCCGGGTCCGAAATGAAAAGCAGTTCTTTGAAGATTTTTCTTGCTTTGTTCTTCATAGTAGGAATTGGTGTAC
>JAAAQI020148923.1:0-10991 GCA_011800005.2 Stichodactyla mertensii
TAAACCTCAAACAAAGAATCGTATTCCCAAGAGATCTGAATTGGGAAAACATTACGCCCAAGCGAATAAGGTCTATTAGAGGTCACACATCTGTGCAAATAGGTTCGCCAAAAGCGGTCACGCATGTATGCAAACAGGTTCACAAAAAGGGGTCAGGCATCTACACTAACAGGTTCACAAAAAGGGGTCAGGCATCTATACAAACAGGTTCACCAAAAGAGGTCACGCTACCCGATTAGCTCAGTTGGAACAGAAGTTCGGAAGAGCATCGGTCTGTTGTGCGGGAGGTCATGGTTTCAAGCCCCGGCCGGACCAACACTCAGGGTCTTAAAATAACTTAAGAGAAGGTGCTGCCTTTGCAAAAATATCTGCAAATGGTTAGACCTTCGCGTGGCTCGGATGATCACGTTAATGGCGGTTCCGACGCATTTGATTATAAAAGGTTGACGGAACGAACGGCGAATGGCGATCGGTGATTGGCGATTGCACGACCAAAAGGAGCTGTGGAGCAATACGAATTTCTTCATATTCATATTCATATATTCTTATTCAGCGAAGATCTTCAGCAGGAACTGTTTGGGTAATTTAAGAAATGAATATGAAGAAATTCTAAGTCTGCTCCACACTTCCTTTTGGTCATAGTGCAATCACCAATCGCCATTCGCCGTTCGTCCTGTCCACCTTTTTTGAAATAGGTATTGATATTCATATAGATTTGCGCGTTTTAAATGTTAAACATTTCCATTTCCACGGTTATGCGATTACCAAAAGCACCACATGAGTGAGTATTTCTTTACATCATAATCACTGTTAGCACTCTTGAGATGAAGAATATCGACTCCCTTGGCGAGGAATATTTACCATTATCCTCAAAGACGAATATTTGATTACCACATTAACCCGATCTTGCTAATACACAATTATGGTTTTGTACTAATCCGTTTTAGTTCACACTCGACGTCTTGGACTAAATCCCGCCAGTCATAACCACGAAATGCACGCCTTTCTTATTTGTCTTTCACTAAAGTTCATCCCATCATGTCAGAAACAGAAACTAAAACAATAAAGTGGTACAAACGTTTCCTGAAGTAAGTAAAATAAAAGATTTAAGGTATAAAATCTTCTGCCCGCCCTCTTATTAGGTAATAATTTTTCACACAGTCTCTCTCTATTAAGTTATTTTTGAAGTGTCCTGCGCACTATAAAAACATAGAAGCATTTCATTCCGTGGAGATTTTGGAAGTCAAACATATTCTGAGGTAATAGTGGTATTTGTTTGTCGGTCCAGCGTCGAATAAAGAGGTTTCAAAAAGCGTTAAACGCTCTGTAAATAGATAAATATGTATACTCATTTTGTGCACTTAAGAACGATCCGACAAGAAAAACGCACCTATTTCTAATTTCTATTTTAAGACCAGTGCGTGCCAGACGGTACGTCACAAACAAACAGGTGACACCATCGTGTCGACGCACTTCGTTTTATTCGTTCATCTTTTTTCATAAACAAAGTGACGGGGGTTTTTGTGCTCAGGAATAAGCTCCATTTCAGTTCAGACAACATTCATTATTCCTTTGCTTTTTTTTTCGTGTGTGTGTGTGTGTGCGCATCATGCATGTGCATGGATAGTGGAACAAAGCTCGTGTCACGATGAAAGATGCTAGGAGACGTAGATGCTCTTCGTCAGTGACACATAGAACTCTAGTTCTTTCGGAATCTTAATTGAAGTGGTCTTTTATTTTCTCTGCAGCTGCTCTTGTAACAACATCCATGGTAACTTGCTAACAGCTTGCAACTACGTTAATTCTTAAATGAAATTGAGAGCACTACTTTGAAAGAAATATTTCTGGAGCCTGTTGTTGACATTTGCACTGCACCCAAATATGAATAAATGAGCAAAAACCTACAAAAATCTTGACAAGCATCTCCTTACCAAAAGGATGTTGTTTGACTTTCAACTTGCCAGTCACTTTCATCCCATTTTCCTTTCGGAACGCTTTAGTTCATTATTTTGCCATCCCAGGTGTAATGGCTTAGACATTGTGGCATCCCATACACCAAACTTATTGCTTTCATTTTTCTTCTTAGTTCGTATTTTTGTAGAATAGTTCCCAATTTTCTTGGATATTCCTCATCTTACACTTGTTAGCTACAAAGCTATAAAAATGCATAGCTTTGCTTTACAAGGAATTCAATTTAAAACTCAGTATGAAATTTCTTTCTCGTAGTTTAAACAAATCATCTTTCTATTCCCAAAATGTTTCATGACATGCGGATGCTTTACGTCCAAGCTACGAAGCTTCACATTAAGCTCTGGGCCTTGTTGCCCTACCCAAGCAGAAAGCTACAGGGTTATATCCATGCGCATATGCAAACTCAAAGGGAAGGGCCTCTCAAAGGCATGCATATCAGAATTAATATGCACCAGCCCCCTCTAATTAATGACCGGTCCCTTACAAATTATATGTATATAAGAAGTATATATTGAAAATGTCAGAAAAACATAAGTTTAGTGCCATTAAATATAGAGTAAAACGAGGCTAATTTAACTTGACCCAGCGATTAATGAGTAAGAGTTTTCAAAGGCTTTTTCTTTTAAATCGAATAAATGGCTTCATCTACGTTCTATTTATAAGAGGTTTATTACCTTAAGCTTTCGACCATGTTGGTCATCAGGGCGTTTGAGTGTACTGTTACAATCAAATTGTTTCCATGGACATACAAAAAACAGCGCGCGCTCTCCCTATACTTTGAATTGCAATTATGTGATAATAAACAAGTAAAAGAAATAAAATAGAATGAATCAACTAAAAAACTAAAAATGGATAAAATTAACGTCTAAGCAATGGGACATAATTCGATAGCAATGTTCTCCCATTGTCTCTGTTGGTTATGAAGCTTGTTCCAATACATAGTGACTCCGTCCATTTTCTTTGCTACCATCTGCTCTCATTCCTGATAATCCTACTATCTTTCCATGCAGTGCTGTGACCAATTTTCAAAGCGTGTTCGGATAAGGCTAAATGTTCTGGTCTGTCCATCAGAACACTCCTTTCATGCTCTTTAATCCTCGTCATCAAAGACCTTCCCGTCTTACCAATATAGATGTTACCGTATTCGCCACAAGGGATTTCATAGACCACACCAGCTCTTTTCTCATCAGGGATTTTATCCTTGGGCCTACTAACCAATTTTTTGATGGTAATGACTGGTTTCATAGTAACTTTGATGTCATGACTTGATAGAACCCTTTTGATCTTTTCACTAGCTCCTCTGATGTAGGAAGAACGGCATACCCCTTTATGGGCCTGCTGTCGTTACTTTCAACGCGGTTTTTTTTTTTTTTTTTTTTTTTTCCCACGAGGCTGAACGTCTCAGAACCCTTTTCCTTATTTCCTCGAGGCTTGGTGTGATTTCATTTGTTGTTTTTTTTAATTATTATTTTCTTCCGTCTCCTTTGGATTTATGCAAAATCTTAACATAGCAAATTGTAAAATAATTTGGATTCTACGCGCGCTCTGATTGGCTAAATAGTTGTGTTTAATTAGCCTGTCAACATCATAGAATCTGTAATTATTTTATAAAAGAAATGAAAGCTATTCTGGTTGTTTTCATTTTCAGTCTTCTTTCCATTGGTTACTTTCATTTTGATATCCTCTCATGAACAAACGTCCCTGCTGAAATAAAGAAATAATACTCAAAGGAATAGTCTAGTCTGAAATGATGGGGAAAGAGTCTTTTACTTCCTGCTTCCGCGTTTCGCCGGAGCAATTGCACATGCGTAGTCTAGTGTCTTCAGATCTAATCCTGTTCAGTGCTTGCTGTATTGACGTGATTTCGGTAACAAGATGCAAAAAATAAAATTATGATAGAAATGCATTCAGTTGGTCACTAGCTTGGTAGGGAACTTTGAGTTTGCCTGAAAGGAATCAAACCCGTGAACGTACGGATACCCGTCAGATACTCTACCACTGAAGCTACAGCTAAGAGAGAGACTCACATCGGTAATGGTCACTTCACCGAGTTCCGGTATCCGGAAGGTCACGGGTTCGATTCCTGTCAGGCTGAGTTCCCTGTCAAGCGCTAGTGATAAACTGAATACATTTCTATTGTTACTTTCCTTGCTGAGTATCTTTTTATCTAAATAAAAGTAAAATATTTTTTCACATGTAGTACATACCATGGTGCACTATTTCATCTTATATCTACTAATAGCTTCTCGTATTTTACCTTGAAATGTCAATATTGGCGTTTCTAGAACTTATATATTTACATATGTCATTATACTTAACACTCTGTCTCGTATTTTACCCTTGGTGTGTCAATATTTAATTGTAATTGTACACTAGGTTGGCCGAGTTCAATGTATTTAAACATTGTCTTCGGTTCGATATTATCATAGTCATCATCACCATCATCATCATCATCATCATCATTATCATTCTCTTCCTATTTCATCCACCCTGATGACCCTCGACCCTCCTCCCTGCTCGCTTGACTCCTGAGACTTGTTAAGAAAGAATGTGGATACGAGGAAGTCTCAGAATTTTTTCTGAAATACTTCTATATCAATAACTGCTTAAGTTCCTTATTTCACTGCGAAGATGATCCCTTAACTCCCATTCATTACTATACTGACTCTGAGTTCAATCCATAGGTTTCCATAAGGTGAAAATTATTGGGAAAAGAGAGAAGTAACTTGGGTGATTGATCCTTAAATAATAGACCCCTTGCACATGTCGTCAGAGCAGCTCCATTTGGGGGACAAAACAAAAGACGTTTGGTCTCTTGAGAGCTAGAATCCGTTGTTTTGTCCCCCAGATTGAGCTGCATTCTAACGTGCTGCAAGGGGTATATACCAACCTATACTGTCGGCCGCGCCATGTTCGATTCACAGACCTTACAAATTAGACTTACAAAGTGCTGTAGGATTTGAAAGCTAAGCTTCAATTAAACGTGTTACAGTCCAATTAAGTAAATTGTTTTGGGCGGCTTTTAAAATCCCTTCTCGTCACGAAATATTGTTGTTGTTTTAGTCAATTTCCAGGTCTTTCTTCCTAGTGCTTTGGTTTCTGGTAAACTCGTTTGACATAAAAGTACTAGTAAAATATAGTGTTTTTAATGATTCTGAATTGTTCGACAACTCGGCTTTTGTAGCAATTTTCGCTTTATTTACGTTCAAACCTGTCGCTCACTTCAACGCTTCTTCCAACCATATATCCTAATTTCCCCCAATAACTACTTAAAATTCGCCGTTTCTTTAAATCTTTCTTTCTTTCTTTCTACCTTAAGAACCCGAATTTTATTTCTTTTCTCCCTTATTTTCCTAGTTCATTCTTTTCTTTTTATTCATTATCCTCTAAGATAACAATCCATAATGCCATAATACACAGCCGATATTGATCCAGTGTTTGCGATTCTAGCGTCTCAGTTTGCCGTAAAGTAACTGTACATCTTATCGAGATCTGTATCTAAGATATGGTATATTCAACCTGTGATATCTTAAATGACTTATAAATTAGATCCCAGTGAGACGAACATGACGTTGTGTTTGTTCGGTGACCTCTCACTTCCTTCGCCTTGGACGTTTCATCTACACCACGCGATTCGTATCGAGTAAAAAAACAATCTCGATTTGGTAACCTTAATTGCATTTTAGACTGTTTTGTCCTACGCCTCTTGGTAAGCACTTCAAAATAGCAATGACAAATAGAGTACTCTCTTTGACGATTTCGTTTCGGAAATAATCACAAAAAAATTACATCTGCCGCTTTTACGACTTTCGTTGGTCCATGAATCAAAGGCTTCATCCAGTTCAATTAAAATGTCATAATCTTGAAATGAAAAAATTTTTTTTTCATGGCGTGTATCACTAATTAAACCGACTGGCACTGTGATTTTTAAGCTATTAAAAAGTCTGATTTTTACATCACTTTATGACTGCCGAGTCTAGAGACATCGTCCAATGTCGTGTTCCCGATAAAAGGCGCCATCGATAACTCAAACAGTGGTTAATATTTCAATCCTTTTAGAGGAACGACCATTCTTTAAGCCTTTGAAAAGTCAATAAGTCCTTTCTTAATGTGTGCAAAGTCTTTCCCTCTCTTACCACTGTGAATTTCTCCAGCTCGTCACACACGGCCGTTCTCCTGTGGCTGTGAGATATTTCAGCAAGATCCAAATGCGCTAAACTCCGCATGCTGTCAGTCTTAGCTACGGCGTCTTCTACATCCTTGTCTCCGTTTCCACCTGCAACGACTTGCTTCGCTTCTTGCGCCTTGATAGCAGACTTAATATCCCCAATATCGATGGTTCTTTGTCGAGTTAGTTTCTTGTGACGATGTGGGGTCCCCAAATGTGGCAAGAGAGCTTTTCCCGCGTTTTTCAACGATTCACTCAGCTTGTGTTTCTTGTCCTCTTTTTCGCTGTGCTTGCCAAGCTCCACTTTTACAGACTCGCACTCCAGCAAAGTTTCCTTCTCGTAAGGAATATCATTGTTACCTTGAAATTTGTTTTCCAAACACGCATCTTTTTTGGTCTGCTTATTTCTCCGCATGGCGGAGCCAAAAAAGTGTAATTTTGGCTTGCTTGTTTTTCTTGATGTCGGTTTCTCGGACATTTTCGCTTCGCAATACAAAACCTACAGGTTTAGCAGCCCTGTGTTTTACTCTGGCTAAAACGTCCAGCACAAATGACGTCTACGCCTCTCGAAATTAAATTAATTTCGACGGAGCTCCCTACCTAGTTATATAAGCACGTCTTGATTCAGATGTCCCCAAACTGACCTGCTTCAATGGCGCATTGTTTACAGCACACGTAGGACTCACCATTATCTTTTATTATACTTTTGATGGTTTTCGACTGTGTATATTTAAGTGATCACCTTTTTGGTTTGGTTGATTTCTAGTGCTATTTGTTTGTAGAAGATTCGAGTGCGTCGTTTAGTAAACAAATTCCACGCTCCAGTTTTTTGGTGGCCGGTCTGAACGCAACATAGAGCCGATATTACGGTCTCACTACAAAGATATTAGCGTTAAACTAGACCCCTTGTTCAAAATTTACGATTCCATGCTTATTTATAGTCGATGAACAAAACTAGCGCTCCCTCTGCAGCCGATAAATTATCTAGTTCAAGGATTTTGTTATTGCTTCCGCTAAGGTTAGCTGTGATTGGCCCGTCAGCACGGAAAGAATGTGGAGTTCCCATGGTATATCGTCAAGCTAGTATTTAGGTTTTGTATGTATTGGGGATAATCCTCCATTATATCATAATAGCGAGACAAGATTAGTACTCTCTTTTCCTCAAGGTTGCTCTAAGATGGATTACTCGACTTCCAGTACTTGGATTATACATTAGCACGACGCTGGATATAAAGAACAAACCAGCAGTGTCGTAAACACTTTTCACATCAGTATTATTAGTATCGAACATGTTGTCATGGGAACGGCACAATTTGCTAAAATTTGACTGTGACGTTTAGCGTTCGTTGAACGGACTATTTACTCGACGCTACGTGATTTTAAAACAGCGATGCTTGGGATAAAATTTGTAGTTCAAGCAGAGTTGACGTTTAATTAGTTGATGCTGTCTTTTCCATTCAAACAAAACTGTATTGAGTAGCTTCCTAGAATGAGTACATCACTACCATTACCATCATTCATCAAGGATTCCGTGTTGTGATACCAGGCTAATTTTCAAGAAGTAGAAATTTTAGATTGGGAATAAATTATGCGAGCGTGATGAAACCATATCAAATCGAGGAACTGCCCCACTCTAGCGAGAGAGCGCTGTGACGCCATCCGTATAAAATCGCAGTAATAATAATAATAATAATAATAATGAAATAAATCTAAATAAAAATGCAAATTAAAATTGATAAAAATTAGGTGAAGAATGGTGCACTTTTCCCTCATAAAGCAAGAATAAGCAAAATTCCTGAAAAAAGTTCACAATCATTTTGCCAAATACTAGATGTGCAGTTTTTATCTCTACCTGTCCTCCGATAATAGCTTTAGATAATACAGCTTAATGCCGAACAGCATATTTCGAGGTTAATGAATGATTGTGTTGGTCATCCTGTGGATGAGCTAGGGAGCGAGACATTTTCGGCCATTTCGGGCAACTTCGGTTTCTCAGATAGGCATTCTTATATAGCAGCCAGTTATCTGTTGAGGAAATTGACATTTTTAGTTGACAATAAACCAGGTTTTTAAATGCTGCGGGAGAAAAGCTGTCCTGACCTCGTCTTTGTATATAAGTAGAGCAACCAAAATAACCGCCAAAACAGACGAAAAGTGCCTATCAAAAAATCGAAGTTGCCCGAAAATGCCTCGCTCTCATGCTCATCTACAGGGCGACCAAAAAGGATTTTCATTAACCCCGAAATGTGCTATTACTGTATTATATATTCATTGCTAGCAAGAGTAAGAAAAAGGTCATGGAAAAAGTTCTCTTTTTTTTTCCAAATAGACGGGCAGTTGTTAATCTCCACCTGTCGTCCTTTGATAATCTATAGTTTTAGATAATACAGCTTAATACCTAATTCAAGCTATCTAAAACCAGCATAGAGAATCGTGAACGCCATCTGTTCTAGTAGTCAATTCTTTGGAGTCATCCTTTATTCTTTCTCGTCTTTGTCGGATTTCAGTTCTCTCTTGGCTGAGTCCTTCATTTTGTTTGTGTGTGTGTCTTGGTATCTTGAGGATAACTTTCGTGACGTTGGGCACCAACATGGATGTCAGTATTCTAGGTATGCTTCGATTTAAAAGTCTTTATTTAATTTGCTTACAGCTGTTCCAATCCCCCTTCTTGTTTATCTGTACGAATAACAGGGATTCAAGTATACTCAAAATACATCAGCTTACACTCATACAAGCGTTTGTCTTGGTGCCTCAAATATTGCCGTAGTGCCGCCATCTTGGCGGGCGTGCTTCTCGACTCAGGTACCAACTTGACTTTCACTTAATAATATATCCCTTAAAAAAGTATTATAAACACTTTTAAACTCAACTCTTGTTTTAGTGAGAAAAATGAATTCAAATACGCAATCCAAAATTAAACACCTTTGCATTCTACAAGCTCTCATTTGTACAGCTATGGATGCATTACTCGTTAACGCGACTAACTAAAGCCATTTTTCAGTTGGAAAAAAAAACGATTTTTCAGCAAAAAGCGAGAAAACTTGTCGTTAGTCCTGGCGAGTCAGTTTTTTATTACATCAAAATAAGGTTATTTTAACTTCAGTAGCCCGAGTAAACAAAAATTAAACGTGACCTTGTTTGCAGTCAAGTGACCCGAGTAAACCTGACTCAGATTGGATCAAGCGCATCCTTTTAAATACCCAGTAACAAGTGGAAGTGAAACCTTCGCCTGAACATCACTAAAATTACCTTTTTACTTAAATAGGCGTTTCAGTCGGAGGTCAATGAGACGCACTGATGTTACAGGAGACAACTGGGCGAACAGAATCCATTTGACTAGCGTTAGTGGTTGCATTAGGATCCTTAGTGGTTCGTCAGGATTACTGGAATCCGTATTATTAGGTTGGCGACGAACGCTTCCTTTATCAGAAATGATGAAGTGGCTATATGTCGAGTGACACTTGAGAAGCGAAAGACGAACGAAATTACTGGGGACTACGTGTGTGCGGGAAGAGACTAAATCCCACTAATGTAGTTTTGCTTTTTGGTTGGAATAGCCCTTTTTAGCTTGGACGTAATGTTTTCCCAATAGAGTTCTTGAAAATGTTACATGAAGGCGAGGCTTCGAGCGAAATCAAACACTATGGCGTGAAACAACTGACTTGTTCTGTTGTCACTCTTTTCTCTATGACTTGTTCACAGTTCACTCGTGAAAATAAACTTTTAAGCAACAGAAAAAGTCAAAGAAATGTCAGTCGTTTCACGCCACCAAGCGTCATGCATCAATTTCGAGAACTCAGAAGTGGGCTATTCAGACTACATGTCAATTTCTTGAGAATAAAAACTTTGTTTAAGGGTCATCCATATTAATGTATATTTCTCAAGCATCTACAAGAAACAAAGAAACAATACCCAAGGGAATGACACGTGGTTAGAAATGGGAAAACATTACGCCCAAGCTAAGGCCCTGTTTATATGGAGACGGGTCAGCCCGGTAAGCGGGCTCGGTAAGCGAGCCAGCCCGCCTTCCCAATGTAAACGCAATGAAATTTTTACAAAGAATTATGTAAGTTGAACCGAGATCTCAACAAAGCGGGCCATCCCGCTTGCTCGCCTTCATATAAACAGGGCCTAAGAAGTTCAATTTAGGGGTTTTTTGGTTGGATCTCAGCTGAGTTTAGTTTAGTCCTTGCCTATCAACGAATTTTGATAAGTGGATTGACTTCGACTCGCTTCTGAAAGTCAAAGTCAGCTGTTTAAATACCACGACGAAAGAGGTTGGCCAAGTCACCACTGAGAAACTATAACGCCTAAGGTAAGCAGTGACCGCTGAGGTCCCGTTACCACTGAGATATCGTGATGCCTGGGGTTAGCCGTGACCGCTGAGGTCCCGTTACCACTGAGATATCGTGAAGAGTTAAATTCGTCATCAGGTTTCTTCGCGCACACGTAAAATTTTCGTGGAGGGAGGAAAACAGGAGAACCCGGAGAAAAACCCTCGAAGCACAGGAGAAAACCAACAAACAACTCTACCCACATACGACACTGAGCCCGACGAGACTCGAACCCGATGAGAGGCGACGCATTAGCAGCGCACGCCACCCGTGCTTCCCTTCCCTTCCCTTCAGAGAATGGCGATTGGGACAGTGGCGAATCGGATTCGAAATGCGAGCTTAAAGCAGCGTAAAAATATCTGAAGTTAATAGGACAATAAAATGACTTTTGTCGGGCATATTCTTTATTTGCGCCCGCGTAGTGTTATTTGCGGCCCGCGTGAGCGTAGCGAGGGACGCAAATGGCACTACAAGGGCGCAAATAAACAATATGCCCGACAAAAGTCATTTTATTATCA
>JAAAQI020148967.1:0-10989 GCA_011800005.2 Stichodactyla mertensii
GTAGGGGAGTTATTAAGTTGCAGAGGTGTGAGGCTGAAAGTATGACTGAAGTCTTAGAGGTTGGGGGGGGGGTGGGGGGCAGAGGGCTATGAAATTTTTACTTTCCACAGAAGGTTATGAAATCAAAATGTTTGGTACCCAAGGCCCATAATTTTTGCCGACCCCCCCCCCCCTCCCCCATGCCATAATAAATGAATGCTCCACCTTATTGCTTTTAAAGAACTCATTTTTCTAAAATATAACTTATTGACTCATTGACAAAAAGATTTCTCTGTGTATTAAGATTTCTCTGCGTATTAAGCACAGGTACTTTAGGTCAGGTGATATCTTCCCACATATTTCTGCAGGCAGTATACTCTTTCCACTTTATCCAATTTTCAGTTTTTCCATCATGTAGCCCTTGAAGGAAGTTATGCTTATTTTTCTTGTCTTATGATGAAGCTGTTAGTTAAAGTATAGGTCATGCAATCCAAATATGGTTGTCATGTTTTAACTGCTACTTAATTTTAAAGCGCCCATGACCCATCTGACAATATTCTCAGTGTAGATTTTACATGAGGCGAGCTGTTCTATGACCAAAAGAAATTATAGAGTTTGAGTGATGGATTTTGAAGTTATAAGGGTTTTTCCATGCCAAATGCTAATGACTGTGACATCAAAGGAGTCATTCATGTTTATTTGTTGTTCCATTTATTTGAAAACTAATTAGCAATAATTTTTATAAGAGCCACATGTAAAACAGAGATACTTTCAAAATTCAATTTATTTGTATCAGTTAAGTTTTGTATATTAAATGATGACTCCCTTGACGTCACAGTCATTAGCATATGGCATGGAAAAACCTTTGTAACTTCAAAATCCATCACTCAAACTCTATAATTTTTTGGTGTCATTGAACAGCTCACCTCGTGTAGAATCTATACTGAGAATATTGTCAGATGGGTCATAGGCACTTTAAGTAACAGGATGTCATTTTATTGTTTTTTATTAATAATACTGACCAGTCAGATTTCTATCTTTGGTTGAATTGATATTGATGTCTTTTGTTATTTATGTGCAGTATACTTCTAGTCTTTATTTCACTGATGCATAGGGTTGATAAAAAAAATGATAATTTGCATCAAGAATCGACAGATGTTTAGATCTAAATGCCAATGAAGGTTTTTATACTGATATATGAATCTAAATGAGGTTCTTGTCATTTATCAGTGAATTTGTACCATTAAATATGTACCAATATTTACATAATAGTCAAACACTGTAAAGAGTTATATAAAAGTGTTTAATCCGATATCCAAACACCGAGAAGTAGGTTGGAAAAGGAGCAGCCGAGTTTTTTTAACTGACTTTGAGGTGTTTGGATAGAGGATGAAACACTCTTCAGTTGTTTAATCTAGCTTCTCAGACCATGAATAATTTTAGGAGAAAATCAAAGTGAAAGTTGGCCAAATTTTATGCTAATTATTTTAAGATCACATATCAAACCACCGTCACGGTAGTGATTTACTTTGTTTTCTCATTAATTATTCATGAGCTTGAGAAAGCGTGAATCCCAAACATGTACGACCGCACTTTTTAAAAGGTGTTAGAATACCTTTCAGACTGCTATGTGTAGCAGGAACTAGGATGATGCGGGCCTTATGATATTCTTCAGTAAAAGTATATACACGTTTTCTGAAAGCGTAAAATGTAGTACTTGACAATATCATTTTTAATACAAGAAACGTTTTTGCGCTTAACCTGAAATTCTACGCATGGGTTTTTTTGCTGCCAAACGAGCTTTTTTCTCCCTTATTTAGCAAAACAAGACAGTTTCACACCGAATTGTTGAAGCCAGCGGAAGATGGAGGATCCATTCATAGGCCTCGCCCTGGTGTAGGCTAGCAAAAGCCGCCGGTGGCCATATATTGGGGACTCGCGCTGTAGATTCATTGATACAAATATTTAAACTTGAAGTCTATTGCAAATAATACCTCATTATCATGTCTTACAAATAAGAGACCATGTTTTTATTGGGTAAAGTGGGACTAATGAGGAAAGACTACCAAATGTTTAATCACAGGCCCAATACATTCCTTTGCCGATAAAGTGGGCAAAATGCATAAATAATAATACAAAAATACAAAGAGGGGATGTTTTTCGTCTGTTCCCTTTTGAATCCCATCCTCTTGAGGATGATTGCAAACCTGCGTTGCTACCCAAGGGGACGGATGAACGAGAAAGGGAGATTGGAGCTTTCCTTCTTTCCTTCTCATCAACCTCCCCTCAACATCCATAGAGCCGTCCACAGAGAGCAGAACCCCATGGAATACAATAGTCCTCTTCGGTTTGGTGGGCGTAACATGGCCGTTTTCCCGTTCCAGACCGCGTGTCATAACGTCCTCTTGGGATTTCAATTTTTTGTTTGAAGCTCATCCATATTAATACCTTCTCGAGCGTTACCAAGAGATAGAGAAACAAAGCCCAAGGAAATGACACGTGATCTGAAATGGGAAAACATTACGCCCAAACCGAGGGGGTCTCTTCCTAACTAATGAAGCATTACCTGAAAGAATGATGGCTTTATTTCTCGTTGTTGTAGCAAAACAGTCCAGCAGTAAGGTCTCATATATTCTCAGAGTCAGACATTGAAAATGACCAGAAAAAGCCTGTTGTGAGACGAACAGTTTCGGACACTGTTAGTGGCAGACTGAGAAAGATTAGTAGCTTCTTGACCGACAGCAGGAGACATTCTGATGAGTTCGCATCTGGAGAGTTTGAAAAAACATCAACTCAGGTAAGTCAGTCGCTTGCGACAACATGTGATTGAATGTTTCGCGCACTTTGAGGAGTGTTGCGCACGAATAAAAGTTAGCTCAGAGGAACAGCTTTATGATAACTGATTAAAGCAAGTTCAGTTGTCTTACGTCATTGAGCTCTATAATACTTAGCATGCAAAGGAGAACACATTTGAGTTATCTTAAATTAAGATTGGAGGGAGATTTTTTGGCACGGCAACGGTACGGTATTGTCAACATTCGTCGACGCAGTCGTCTGATTTGATATTAAATACATATTCATTCAGAATACTCGGAGACAGCACGGTACTCATGTGTCTTACGCATGTTTGTGAAAAAACCACCCGCACTGCACGGTTACGGTAGTGGATTGTCAGCAACGTTGACCCAATCGTCTGAACAGATGCTGAATACATATCCATTCAGAATACTGCAAAATAGATGGCACTCGTGTATTACACATATCTGTAGAAAACACCGGACACGGCACGGTTACGGTAAGAGGTTGTCAACATTCGTTGACTCAATCACGTATGTCCCCTTGGAATACTCGGACGTGTATATCAGACATTTTTTACGAATATAACATCTGCGTAGTTACAGCTAGTGCATCCGATATCAGATTCTAGAGTCTTCCACGAGTATGAGGGATGAAGAACAGTCATTTTGATTCCTGAAAAGAAGGCGAACATAACAATAAAATATGTATTTCCAGTGCAATGACCTGATCAGCGGCAGTATACCTTGGTCGCAGATTTCATAAACTTTTCATATGAATATTAATATTAATCTCCAACGAATTCTGAAAATACGGAATACCATGCAATCCAGTTTTCGATTTACAGCGATGAAAGTGGGGGTGCCTAAGTAATCACGTTTTTACTTCTGGTTTTTTTTTTTTTTCGTTTCCGAAAATGGATTTTGATATGGACCTAATATAGAAGATTAGAATCTCTTAAAACTGCATGTATAATCCCGTCTAGCTGCTGAGAGCATTAGTAAACTTATTTCTTATACTACTCATGGAATTAAAGCTACCGTGAGCTTTTTATTTCATCTCCTTATTTCACGAGTATTTATATTTTTAAAAGCTCTCGTCGCATAACTGGAGAAAATTTTGCAAAATTTCAGTGGTTGATTTTCAATGGGCAATTCCCCGAAATTTGTTCTGAATATAGACTGTAATTTTTCGAAGTGATGTATAATAATAGAAAGGTAATTCTACTAAATCTATACATAATAAAATTATTGTATATAAACCTTTGAGGGGTCTTTGTGCACGTAATTCTAGAAAGTAAATTTGAGAAATCCGTCGTGTTAGTCGTAATTCCATACGATCCAGTTTGCAAAGATTAAGAAGCATTGTTGTCAAAAGAGACACGAAAAATAAAATCCCACAGGGTCAACAATAGTTATGAAGTTTTCGTTTCACATTAATGAAGAATGATAAAGTGATTAGATCCGTTCGGTTCGGTTTCTACAGACTGTCGTTTCGCCAATAAATCTTAATTTTTGCAACTTTATGTTTTTTCTACGTCTGTCAGAAAGTCATTCATTTTCGGCTAAGATGAAATGTCCACTGGCTAAGACTTGAGAGATATGCTGTGTCCGGAAGTCTTAATGAGGTATTCTCATCGCTTTTCAGCTTTAAATATGATCTAGTGTGGTTAAATCTCGGTTGATAACCACAGTAAGTGCAGAAGTTCGTTATCAGAGTGCTACTCACTGTCAAAGCTGCTTATTGCTCGGTGTTCGCGTGTTCACGGGAGACATCTGTCCATGTAGCAAAACGTGTTCACAAGCCGCTTTGAGCTATGTTTCTGTTCAAGCGTTTCTTAGAGGTAAGCTACAAATTCTTGCCTTAATTAATCTTTCCTTTTTTCTTTTTCTTAGCTCTCCACGGCTGTATTCTTTTTGTATTGCCCGTTTTTAGCTCGTGTTTTTCAATCTTTGATGTATATTGGCTTCGATGACCATTTGAGATGGTGTTGTTGATTTTACTACCAAAACCTCTCTTGATATTTGCATTGTTCTCGTTGTTTTTGTGCTATTTTGAAAGACCACTCTCCAAAAAGCGCTAAAACTATCCCTTTTTCAATACATAAGTATCAGCAGCACAATGTCTTCATTTTTCATGTTAGGGATAGATTTTATATGCGGAATGCTAGAAGACTCGAGCTCGACCATCACTAGAACATTCATAAAAGCACTTAAATATATTTAACCTATTTCTGCCTGAATGACCTCCTCTTTTACGCCTCATTCAAGCATTTTCAAACGTAGAACACAATGTCTTTATTCCAATTCACTAGAAAGCAATGTGACAAACAATATCTTCATTTTTCATGTTCACAAAATCCGCTACAAGTGCTGAATAATTCAAAGGAATAAAATTTCATTTCTCAATGCTAAAAATACCACTCTACCGTCGGTTTCTCGAAGATAACATTTATTTTTATGAAATTTTTAAATCTAATATTGTGTAGAAGTTTCCATTAATCAAGTTGTGTCAGTCTGCTCAACATGGTGTACATTATTATGACTCGAGTTTATAAATGTACGAAGATACGAGCAGCGAATCTCAGTGCCAATAATGTACCTAAAAATGCTTTTTAATTAAGTGAATATTTTCTGCTATTCAGGGTAGTTTTGACTGAGCGTTTCCCACTGGTTTTAGATCATTGAAATCTTGAGAGAAGTGAAGTGAAAATGTAAAAGAATATGTGAAGATTGGGTGGTGTGCTTTGCTAATGAGCTGCCTCTTACCGCTCTGCCGGTCTCGGGTTCGATTCCTGGACCTGCTATCATATGTGAGTAGAGTTGTTTGTTTGTTCTCTCCTGTGGTTCGAGGGTTTTTCTCCGGGTTTTCCTTATTCCCAAATTTCAATTCGATCTTTGGGCATCCTTAGCTTGGAGTCTAGCCCCGTTGGATTGACCCACGTTGTTTCATAACGAAAGCTTCGTATGTATTTTGTTTAGACAGATGTGATTCGCATGTCGATTCGAAACAACTGGGAAAAATTGGTAGCACGAGGAGGAACGATACTGTAATGAAACACGAATAAATGAATAAAAAGAGAATCAAGAGAAATGATAGGCGGTCGATATAACAGGAAAAATTGAAAGAGAAAATGAATGCATGAATGAACGGAAGCAAAGTGAAGTGACCACGCTGTAAATTAGAACGAAATTATTAGAAATGAGTACAAAGCAGCCGATACGTCAACATTTTATTTAATACGTCTGTATTTTCACTTTTCTAATGATTTAGGAAACCACTGACTAGAATTTCAATGACGTTAGATCTCTTTAAACTCTGCTGACAAGTCGCAGAGTAATAACGCGAGAAATTCAGGAACGTGATGCAGAAATCACTGTAATCCTTCTCATTTCTAAGTTCTTACTTCCGCCGTGTCAGTAGAGTGTTTACATTCATTTAAAATTACTTTTCGATGTCGCAATGCCTGCTGCATGAAAACTGGTTTGAATTCGCGCTTCAGTACGAAGTAAGCACGCACTGTATGAGAGTGGATTTTCGTATGAGTGGGAAACGGTAAGGCGAATTCGTAGCCGTACCTTAGCAGTAAGGTACTTTGTCGTAACCGTAACTACACCCTGTGATTGGCTCATTCACACTGTGTACGTGCAGTAAGTTAGTGCCGTTGGTTTCCCACTCATACGATAACCGCTCTAATATTTTACATAGAGGTTACGTACGTGGTATGCTGTAACACTGAAATGGCTTTCCATTCTTTTCGTGTGAATCATCTAATCACAAAGCGTAGTCACGGTTACTGCAAAGTACGGTAGCCCATAGTACAGTTCGTCCGCTACGAATTTGAACGGTATGAGTGGGAAAAGTATTACACACTGACTTATTTTGATAACACTGAAATGGCTTCCCATTTTTTTTTAATTAATTTTTTTTAATGTGAATCATCCAATCATAACAACAACAAAAACTGTCCTTGTTTTACGAGGGTAACACTTAATAGCCAGAGGCTAACAAACCTGTGGCCCTCGTTCCATGATCGAATTGGAATTTAGAAGTTGATTTTTTCTGGAGAACCCGGAGAAAAACCCTCGAAGCACAGGAGAGGACCAACTAGAAACTCTACTCACATACGACACCCCGAGCCCGGCGGGACTCGAACCCGGGTCGCATTGGTGAGAGGCGAGCGTTCTCACCGCTCAGTACACCACCCGTGCTTCACTAAAGTTGTTACCGTTACGGTAAAGTACGGTACGGCTACGGTACGGCTAAGGATTTGCGTATCGTTTCCTGCTCATACGAAATCTGTTCTATCTAAGAAGAAATAGAGGTTATTACACAGAAGGTTGTGTAATACGGCTGTATATTTTTACGAGTCATTTCAGTATTTTGACGAGCCCGTGTATAAATAAATTGTTTGTTATACGACAAATATCGTCGCAAAAGAATTTAGCAAAATAGACATTTTATTTACCGTTTCGCAAACCGTGTAATAACGCAGGATATTCGCGCTCATTTTGGCTTTTATTTGCACTCGAAAACGCGCGGTCGAATAAGTTGCGTTATTTCTAATTGTTAAATGTGCGGATGGTTCACGTCCTTTTGGACAGGAACGTTGATGGACTATCGAGGACCTGTTCGGTCCCCCCTGCCCCAGAGACAGGTTGAACTCATGATAATCATGCTTTGTTTACGCACAGCCTCTGTCACCTTCATACGGACGTCTCGAGTCATACCAGAAACTGGAACCTCTTGGCGAAGGCTCCTACGCAACGGTGTTCAAAGGAATCTGCACGTAAGAGATGTTATTTCACCTCACTAGAATAAAAACCTTGTACTGCAAAAATAATTGAATAATTTATGGCAAATAACTCGGAAAGTGCCCCCCAACGACGTCTTTTACAAAGCTTAATATAGATCCATTACACTGATTCCTAATCCAATCAGAGACAACTTTAATATTTGTAACATCTAGTTCTCCCCACGCTCTGAACTAATGCCGTAAGTTACTTGGAGGAGGTATATTTTGTAGTGGAGGGAAAGGTCGTATTAATGTCTTTAAGCTTGGTATTTCCCAAGTATTTTAGCACTATCCATTCGGGACCTTTTGTTCTCTACAGTGGTCTTCAGGTCAATCATATTCTTAAGAGCGATTTTTTTGGGGCTAATGCGGTAAATCAAAGATTTACGTAAACTGCTGTAAATTTGTTGGACCGAGGCCAAAACACGCGAAGAGAAAGCGCGCGAAGTCTGACGTTTTCTTACTAATGGCTTGATTCTTTTTATAGCGCAAATCGAAAAGTTGTGGCCTTGAAGGAGATTCGGCTTCAGGAAGAAGAGGGGGCGCCTTTCACTGCTATCAGAGAAGGTGATATATTTTAAATTAAGGCCTGAACAGACGATACAACTGATGCGCGCAACATTCCTTACAATAATATTTTAAGAAGAAATGAATATGGTGCAAGTTTTCGCTGTCGCAAGTAATTCTGCTTGCTGATTGGCTTGTTGTTCAGCGTATGCAACTAATCCGCGGGCACGAGCTACGTCATTTTAACTGAGCAATCACAGACGTTTGTGAAAATGTCTGCGTGACAAGTTTTTCTTCCCCACCCCCCTTTTTTTCTTTTGCGTTTTTCGGTTGCCTTGGTGGCTTCGTTCTTAAAAATCTTTCTTTTTAGCGTCTTTACTCAAGCAGTTGAAACAGGCCAACATAGTCAGACTACATGACATTATTCACACAAGAGACACACTGATGTTTGTCTTTGAATTCGTAGTAAGTATTAAAAGGTCACTTCGAGTTCAAAAATCGTGTTATATGCTTATTTTAAAAACTTCAAATAATTCGCACGGCACTCTCGCTCCCGATGTGTGACTACAACTTCCAGAATGCAATCGGCGACGCAATGGGCCTCTAGTTTGGGCGTAATGTTTACCCATTTCAGATCACGTGTCATTCCCTTGGGTTTTATTTCTTTGTTTCTCAGAAATGCTTGGGAATACATGTGGTTTGAAATAGGTAAACATTACGCCCAAACAAGAGAGGTCAGTTAGGAGAACGGTGTATTTTTGATTTAATAAAGTTATGTGACAGTCAAATTAATCTTGTAGGACACAGATTTGAACACCTACTTGGAAAAGTACCCTAGAGGGGTGTGTCCAAATAATGCTAAGGTTAGTATTACACTGAATGTTGTCTGTCTGTCCGCTAGGAGTTCGCTGCACGTGACATACGGCTCTTTCGTTCGTACCTAACAACCGACTCACTTCTGCTCGTATGTAAATCACTGGGAGAAGCGATTGGGTTTTGAGTAGTCCGCGTCTGCGAAAAACCGGGCCGGCCGACAACCGATCAGCGCGCTCCATTTGCTAGGATTCTGTTGACCGGAGACAATAATTCATCATTTCTATACTATTTCTTGCTTTTAAAATACTAATGTCAATTTGCAAAATGTTCTTTTCTGTATTTGACACACACTTAATTATTTTTCTTTTCCTGAAGATATTCATCTTCCAACTACTACGAGGTTTGGCGTACATTCACCAGCGAAAAATTCTTCACAGGTAAAAGACATGCTTTTGAGACATGCGCAATCTTTTCACCGGAGTCTGCGTTTCTCTTGGCCAGCACCGAGTGAGACATGCGCCGTAGCACTGAACGAAAAATGACTCCAGAGAAATGCAGGCTCTGGGGAAGAGATTGAAATTGTGCATGTTCGAAGAATCGAAGAAAGGACGGAAAGATGGCGAAGAAATGTATCACCGACTAGGAGTTTTCGGTGATTGTTTGTGATTCCCGAGCATGCGTATAACCGTTTTTTTTCTTTTAATTTTAAATTTATTTATTTATTTATTTTAATATTTGCTATGATTCTAATTCCTTGCTTTAACGAAGCCCTATGAATTACAAAAATGTTTAATCTTGAACCCATTTTTTTCCAAAATTAAGAATTTAAGATGCTATGTTTACCTCCCAACAGAGATATCAAGCCACAAAACCTATTAATAAGTGAAAAAGGCGAACTTAAATTAGCAGATTTTGGTACGTTTTTCCTGATTACTTGACAGTACTATTTATCCATCGATAGACCCATTCAGTCAATTTTTCATTTGTTCGCTCATTTTATTGCGTTAATACATCCATTCGATCCGTATATCCCATCCATCATTCATTCACTTGATTTCTACCCCGCACTTGTGTAACTTATTAAAAGTAGTCGAGGAAAAAGACTGTCATGTATAGTTTCCAAATCATTTTACAAGTATGTTCAACCATATAAATACATATACAGTTTAATAGCTGATGTTTGAATGTTTCGTATGAATGGAAAACCTACCTTACTGACTAAGAACACGTACACGGTGTGGTATGCAGTAATACTGAAATGGCTTCCCGTTGTTTTTTGGCTGAATCATCCAATCCCAGCATGTAGTTACTGCTACAGTAAAGTACAGTACTGCTATTGACCCTATGCAGAAAGCCATGAATGAGGAATACTTCTTTCTGCTCATCTGCTAAAGTCATAACAAGCAGCCTTCAAAAGAGCACATGAGAACATTAGTAAAAAAAAAAAAAAAAATTTCAGGGTCTGAGCTCAAAAACCTGGGAAGTTACAGCAATTTGAATTAAGAAGGATTTGTATGTGAAACACAGCCAAGGCCTGACCAGGCTCGTTTTGATGTTTTTGGCACATTTAATGCTTGCAACTCTGCAAGGATTTACCATTATTCTTTAAAACTGTGAACATTTACTAATTCGCTGATGGTTTGTTTTTCATGTGAAGACAAAATATATTCTCAATTCATTGAGCTCACTGATTTATGCAAATTAGTGGTGGCTTTATTGCATAGGGTCTATACGGTTATGAATTTGCCGTATCGTTTCCCACTCATACGAAATCCGCTCTATCTTGTGCATAACGTCACGTATTTTGCTATTCACCTAACGTATTTCCACCGCTTGACATATTTATCTTTGTTGTTAATGGTGTTTTATTATTTGTCAGGTTTGGCGCGAGCCAAGTCAGTACCAAGTCGGACGTATTCAAACGAAGTGGTCACCCTGTGGTAAGATGGTATTTTTAGTAGCGCGCATGCGCTTTAGGGTTTACTTGTTTCAATACGGGTGAATTACTGTTGGGCATCTTAGAGTAGATTTTGTATGACTGTGAAAAAGTCGCGGCACGAACACGGCGCGGACACGGTCAAGGCGCGGCAAGGAAC
>JAAAQI020148989.1:0-10987 GCA_011800005.2 Stichodactyla mertensii
TCGCGTTTGTTATATAAACAAAATCATCCAGGCGTTCCTCGCTCAGTTAAAAGAGCTCGAGCGCGCGCGCAGAAAGGTGGCGCAGAAACAATGCCCATGAACGTCCTTAAAAGCAAAAGATTTAAGTATTATTTTTATGCATTAGAACTTATAAGTAACTTACTTTTTTCGATTTAGAACAATTTCTTTGATGTGTATCGGAACACGGCTAGCATTGAAACTTTGTAAATGACGAAAGGTAGGATCCCATGGACAAAAGTCTTTTTGACTTAAAAAATTCATCTCGATACTTACCAAATACTTTGAAAAAGTTTAAAAATCTATGCCTCATAACGAAACTCGTAAAGAGCAGATTTAGGATCCTGAATTTCTAAGGGTCGAATACATTTGAGTAGAAAATCATTAAGCTTTTCTGCAAAGCCAGGTTTACAGCTCACAAGCAAAGACGCACAGACACGGCATTTTTGCATTCGTATTAGCAATAGACAGTCTCGCAACGGAAAATCTCCAATTGATGCTTTGCAATCAATGCCTGTTTGATTGACATGTTATCTATTTATTTAGTTATTGTTTGTTTGTTTGTTTGTTTATTTGTTTATTTATTTATTATTTTAATGAGAAAAAATTAGAACACCAAAATATATCTCACCCAAGAAAAGACTTTTTTCTGTTGTTGCTGTTTATTTAGACATCCACAGAAGTCTTTGTGTTTTAACAATCGGGTACTAAAACGTACGAGCCGTCTATCTTTTTACTACCATCGATTGCTAAAGAAGTAGAACAAACTTGTAAAAAAAGAATTTGTTGATATAGAATACATCATCAGCACTTGCAACTGAAGTTGATGTTTATGTCTTCAGCTTCCAAGCTCTATCCAAGCACATTTTGATATGCTATTGCGTGTAATTCAATTAGACCACGATGGAGCTTTCAGAGGTTATTACAAGACATGAGAACTTTTTGTAAATTTAAGCATTTCCACCGCTACCACTGCCGCTTCCACTTCCACTACCACTAAAGCCTATCTTTGCGCGTTTGTCGTCAGCTGCGTCCCCATTGTCCTTCTTGTCGATAAAGAAACCAACCGGAAGCCGTTTGCTCCAGTAGTAGCTTGTAATCGAGTCTCTTGGTTGTAAAACATGGCGCGGTCCTCTTCTTAGGCGTGGGGCACATTCCTTGAACAAAGAAATATTCGAGTGCGTAGTTATTGTTAGTGTGGTATAAAAACAAGGAAGAAATTCACTAGGGAAACAATAGATAACTGTTTTTGTTTGTTTGTTTGTTTGTTGTTGTTGTTGTTGATTTTTCCTTCCCATAATAAGCTTTTTTAAGGTCATTTGACCACAAGCCCCTTAAATCAATCACCAGTGTCAAATAGAAAGAGCATCTCGATATTAGTAAAAAGGCGAAGTCTGAGCTCAAAATGTTTGGAAAAAGGTCTGCATCGTCTTACAACGTTTTTTGGAGCAGAATTTTTAATTTTGTTCTTCTGTTTTAGACAAAGTTCATGGCACATTACAATAAGCTGTACAAGAACTCACTCTCTAGTAGCTTTATATCGTAATTATTTCACACTTGACACGGTTGTCTTTTTTATTCATAGGGACGTATCTCTGATACATCCTTAAATTTGTAATGAGGAGTTCATTACAAACTCAACGTATCCGAGGCAGGATTGCAAAGCACGTCCCAGCAAAAAACTACTAATTTAGCAGTCTATTGGTGAGACCCTGACTTATTGTCAACCCCGCCCTCACAGCTCGAAAGTTTGCAAGCTCAAGAGTCATCAGGTGATCTCTTTGCATCTCCTCCTCTGTGTGGGATGAGTCAAAGCATTCACTTTATGACGTAATTATCATCTAGGCATGCTCTCATTACTGTAAAAGACAATGTATGAATATGTAAGTATTATCGCACTGTTTTCTCTCGAGAATTGCCGTGTTGTGAAAACCTTCTCAAGTATGAAATAAGACAATCGAATACCTCGAACGTCGACAATACTAATAAGCCTATACAACCATACATGTATATGGCTTATTGCCTCCGTTCTCGGTATTTAACTCTCACATAAGATACCAAATGATATGCGCGCGTACAATATGTGTCCACTTACTGCTATCGCAGCGATGCAGACAACTGCCAAGGTCAAAACTGCTACTCTAGAAAGCTTCATGATTCTAAAAGAAACAAAATAAGATAATGAATTTCTTTTTGTAATATTTGAAAACAAAAGTAAGTGGCTGTATAATCAGGAAAGCGTACAATGGACTTGGTAATGATTATTTGTGAATCCTTGAATCATATAGCCTTTAGTTCATTTGACTTCAAAACCTGTTTTTGGTGTCGTCTTTTGGTGTAAATGAAATGAAATGAAATAAGATAAAATAAAATACACTGGACACTGAGAAATGAACTCAATGCACCGCTAGACCGAGAGACACAGCAATTAACAGGAACAATTGATTCAAAACACAAATTTTCTGGACCATTAGTATTTTGAAAGGAAATTAAATAAGAAACAAGCTCTCAGATGTTCCCTCAGTCAAGAAATTCAGTTTTTTATTCTACCAAAATCAAATGATTTCTTGCCAGCTGCACTAACACGAACAAATTCATTGTTCCGAAACCCCACAGTTACTGTTGCTACGTCCCACAAGCCAAACGAAGTCCGCTAGAAAGGTACACACTTGAGATTCTGATGCAAGAAATCTTTATGAAGACAGATGGCGTTTGTGGGACAAGATGTATTCCACTCGGAAAACCAGTGCTACAGTGATCGGTTGGCTATTGTTTGAGTCGGAACCATATGATCAATTACTAAACATTCCCGTTGCATTTTTCAGATACTTACTTCAAGTGTTGACTAGCCTGCTTGGTAAACGGCTTGGTACTTAGTAGGATTTCCAAATAATTTATCTTGTTGTTAGCAATTAACTCCTTTAATTACTAGTAAATACGAACGAGTGCGTTTCTCTCAAACTATTTCCGTCTAACTGCCGGGAATTTTTTCAAAGGTATGACAAAATCTTATGCCATCTTTAAGAACTTTCTTTGGTATAATCAACCCGTTGATCCATTGACAGCCACCCGCGCGAAGTTACCATCTATGATGAATAAAGTGACATATAGGAACGCCTTTTAGTACGAATGGTTCGCCTATAATTCTACTTTATGTACGGCAAATAAGTAGAGTAGAACAAACGAATATTAATACTTTTAAAAGCTTTTTTTTTTTGTTTTGCATTTGGTCGACAAGTTCATGTGGAAAGTTGAACGTAATGTGAATATTGAACGTAAAATTGCCATAGTTTATCAAAAGCAAAAAGAGTTGCAGCAAGATGATATTCTTGATTAATTTGTTTACAAACTACGAGCATGCGCAAAATGTTTCTTTTTCCCTTTGAGTCAAGAATTTATGAGTTATGGTTATATCCTTTTAAATATGACGTCAAGATGGATATATGCGCAGTTATTTAATGGAAGTTTCTTTGTTTGAGGTTTAATGTATCAACAAACATTTCCAAGAAACGAAGAAGTAAACTCCAAGAAAATGGCACGTGATCTGAATGGGAAAACATTACGCCCAAACCAAGGGAGTCTATCAAGTCCCAATAAAAACAATCTCATCCAATCGAATATTAGAAGCCTTTTAAAGTGTCTTACTTTTCCCATCGATAGCGAATATACCTCTTTACTTTGGGCGTAATGTTTTCCAATTTTAGATAAAATCTTATTCCCAATTAAGAGATGACACGTGGTCTGAAACGGGAAATCAGAAACTGATAACAATACGAACTCTTTCATGATTACGTCATTTTACTGCACTACCAGAATGCTTTGCCCAATTGCTTTGTTTTGAAAATTTTTCTACGCTCCTGGGAACGAAGAGCAAAATTTGCCTGACAACAGAAGCTACTAAGCAGAGCATTCTGGTCTTGGCAGTAAATTACGCCATATCATACAAATGGTCTATTTGTTGCAAAATAAAGGCAATTTACATAACACTTTTCTATCTGTTTCACGGATATATGGCGTGCAGGACCAGGCGTGCAAGACCCCCCTTAAATCAAGCACCAGTGTCAAAACATGAACTGGAGATAAAGGGAAAATTGGTAAAATTTGCCTAACAACAGAAGCCACTCAAAGCATTCTGGTCTTGGTAGAGAATCAGTAACTGCAGTAAGTCACTTCGGGGCGGAGACCAAAAGGAAGCTGGGTTTGGCAAGGAGCAAAAAAACTAAATAAATTCTAAATCCACACCGCAATTAACGACTGAGTTTACGAGATTTATTTCAATACAAAAGTATATAGTTTTTGTTTCTCCACCGCTCTTTAACTGACACCCGATATACAATATTGGGTCATTAGTATCGGTATATACATTGGTTAAGAATGACATCTATCAATAGTAGAAGAGAGTTAGATTTCAAGTTAGACGGTAGCATAGCATTGCGCTTGCTTTTGACTTGAATCACATGATCATTTTGACCCAAATAAGGATTAACATTTCACTGTATGAAAATATAATACAATATTTGTTATGAAATTCTGTGCTAGCGGCCTCAGTGATGTTAGAGCGACCGACATTGACAGCAAAATTAATGTAGAAAGTTATCAATGAATTAGAGTGTTTATGACATGTTTTTGACTCGCGATTCGCTGGGTAGACACTCATATTTCATACGTAGGAACTTGTATGTTCCAGTACAGTCAGTCCTGTCGAAGAACACTGGACTCGCAACGACTTCACAAGCGTTTTCGTCTTCGCATTGCGCTTTAACCTTTCTCATCGTGTTCTGGTCATCTTGAGGGCACATGTCTCTGGTGCTCAGTCCGTGTTGTACGCCGTTACGTGTACAGGTTCTGTCGTCATCGCGACCCCAAAATGCGTCGTGGATTTTGATCACTCGGTATGTTGGACATTCGATCCATTGTTTTTCACCCTGGCACGTGATAGAATCGCGCTTACCCTGTAAAATAGAAAAGAGACAATTTGTTGAATCACGTAAAGTGGACAAGACGGGCCCTTTTTGCTTTAGGCGTAATGTTTAGTCAAAAATTTCAAAACACACTTCATTTCCTTGAATATTATTTCTTTGTCTCTCAGTTACAGAGACGGTTTATTAAATCACGCAAAGTGGAAAATGTTTTTCATTTCCGAGACCATATTATATATATTATATATATTATTTCTTTGTTTCACAGTTACAGAGGCAGTTTTGTTGAGTGAACAAGATGAGCTCCTTACCACGTGTCATTCCAAACAGTTTCGGTTTTAACGGGCGATGTCAATACAACGAACCAATTTAGCTTGGGCGTAATGTTTTCACATTTCAGATAACGCATCATTCCCTTGGATTACATTGCTTTTTTCTTGGTAACGCTTGAGAACATATATTAATCTGAATGCGCCTCATGACACGTTCTTTGACATGGGAAAACATTATGCCCAAGGTGGTCTTGTCTATTGAGAGAGAGAGGGATCTACGATGAGAATCGAAGCGGGCCGTGTTACCATTGCTGCAAACACAGCTAACATCAAATGGTTTATTAAGTCTAAGTTACCAACCAATTTGTCGGCATTCTCTACTCCAGCACCTGGCGGCCCAGGTGGACCTGGAGGTCCTGGGGGACCAGGAATGATTCCACGTGCAATAGCATTGCCACTTCCGCTTCCCGAACCACCAACATCAAAGTAAGGCTTTCCCGGGGGTCCGGGAGGACCGGGGGGTCCAGGAGGACCAGTCATCCCACCATCATGAAGACCCTTTACATAGAATCCTAAGGGAAGCTGTTGGTTCCAGTAATACTGCATGTCGCTTGCATCATCACGTTTTTTGATTATGTGAGGCGGACCTCTAGCACGTGGTACACATTCCTGCAATCAACAAGATAAGTATCTGACTTTTCGATGAATCATGGCTCATTTTTTCATTCCAGACATTAGTTCAAACATTAGTATTTTTCTCTTCTTCGGTAACGTCTAAGAAGAAAATCTGAAGAAAATTTGGCGCGAAAATTTTACTTCGGCGCATGCTTTTTGAGGACTTACCGCTAGTACAGCAAGACAAAGTCCCGTGACGATCCACAGGGCTCCTCTTGAAAGCTTCATGACTAAAAAAGAAAAAATGCAAACACAATAAAGACTCAGTATCTGGCCGGTCTTCCGAAATGACGAAAAGATAATAATTAAAATGACATCTTTTGTCTAGAGAGAGTGACCAAAAAGAGTGTGAGTGGCTTGCCATTCACAAAGTAAGTCCAGTTCTGGATATCTTCTAGGCTGCGTCGGTGTATGATAAATGCAATAACCAATAAAACGAAATCTGAAAAAAGAGATAACAGGACAATAAAATGACTTTTGGAGGGAATATGGTTTATTTGCGCCCGCGTAGTGTCATTTGCGGCCCGAGCGCAGATGCAAATGACATTACAAGGTGCAAATAAACAATATTCCCGACAAAAGTCATTTTATTATCATTATTATCAATAAACAAGGCCAAACTATGAGTGGCTAAAATCCATTGGACGATAAACCAAAAACCAATCAACCGTCCCGCTGAGCGCTTGTTTGCAAGAGGGCAGTTTTCTGTTTGGCCGCGTATATTGGTATTAATTAACTTTACTGACGTTTCGAGCTTTCGCCCTTCGTCGGAGTAAAGGGAGAAAGCTCGGAACGTCAGTTAAGTTAAGTGTCTTTTTTTCACGGTCTTACATATTTCCTTTTATTGGTTATTGATATCTTCTATGTTTAATGTCATTGGACGGAAGCGAGTGACATTTTGGGAGGTCAAAACGATCAAGTAAGGTGAAGATCCTCTCCAATATCCTAAATCTTGTGGCGATGGATCACACCACTTTTGAAATACTTGTCCTTGTAGCGAAATGCCGCGACCGTGATATTCTCTGGAGTTTTGGCGTGCCTTGCCGTGCCTTGCCATGCCTTGATCGTGCCACAACTGTGTTCGTGCCACGAGCTTTTCACATTTATACCAAATATGCTCTACGAAGCCATAATGAAGAAAACTAGCGACGCACCTGTCATTTTTGAAGCGTGGAAAAACAGTTACAAAACCTAATGAAATGAAGAAATCGCCCAGCAAGCAAGCCTCTTGTCCAGCTCAATACCTTATCAGGACGTTCATTGAGCTTGATGAATACAGACGGGTTTGGCAGGACATCTCTCCATTAAGAGAGTCTAAAGTACTTTTAACTTTGTGGTTTGTAAGGTATAGCGATGACGTTAGCAAATCTGACGGCATCATTCGAAACTATGAAAGACGTCTCAGTAAAACCAATTCAAACCCCAAAAGCTAGCTTAGTTCAGCCTTGAAAAAGTCTGAGATTTGGTTGAATTTTAAGAAACTTAAAAAGAAAATATTTATTGATTTATTGGTTCTGTTAGACAGAGGACACTAGGTCTTCGCAAAATATTTGTGTTATATGTTCATGGAGGCGTTAAGATGTTTGAACACCTGCTCTGGTGTTTATTTTGTTGGACAGTATTGAGGAAATTAATGGCTGACATGATTGGCACCAAGCATAAGGATTACTTTTACCGTCTGTATTGCACGATACATTTTCACAGCTATGCATGCTCTTTCTCATTGCAAGTGAATTAAAAACCAAACAGCAAATGGTCTTTTTCAGTTTCTTTGAAAAGTTTTGAAGGCTGCAAAACCTTTTCTCCCGTAAGGGGTTCACTGAAGTCTTGGCAAATATATCTTTGTTTGAAAGAAAATATTATTGTCTACCATTAATGCAAACGATAAAGGTACGAAATAGATCACATTTCAGTATTCCTAGAACATCTTGGAATTTTAATCCTTAACTGAACCGGAAGTTAAAATCCATTTCCGGTTTTGGAGCAGTTGGAGTACATCATGGTAGAATTACAAGCTATGATAAAACGTTACTAGTTTGCAACTAAAACAGAAATGTCTAAGCTGCTTCAAAAAGTATAAATATTTCTGCAATCCTGAAAATCTGAAACATGGAAAATGCAGTTAAAGATGTTTACAAAAACTGTTTAATGAATCTGCAGGTTTGGAGACAAGATGGGACGAAGCTAACCACGTTATGTCAAAGTCATAAGCGGAGAAGTTCATCGCTTTTAAGAAAAAAATATACATTTCAAACAAACTATGTTCTTTTTCTAAGGACTTGGTTAACATTTTCACCACAGCAACTCACACTAAATTGATTCCATAAGTTACTAACACGGACAGGTTTACAACGATATATGACTGTTAGTTTGTATTCTTTCATCTTATATGATGTAGAGAGTTTAACTCTTAAAAATCAAGAATACTTGCTTTATTATATACTGCCAAACCAAGGGAATTTTTAAAACTCTTTTCCATAAAGGGATAGCAAAGACAAAAATATCTTTATACAAGATTGATCATAAATTTTGATTCAAAATGTCAGTTTTTCATTTTACAAGAAAAAATCATTTCACGAGGTAAATAAATCGTGACTTACCTTTGCGGTTGAAGCTATGAGGAAAAATCAAAGTTTTTTCCGGAAAAAACGTCCCTCAAAATCAACGAAACGGATTAAGGTCAAGATTCACAACAATCCCGCCTTGTTAGGTAATGTTACTCAATTTCTCATTACGTCATGTTCCAAGCTCTCGCCTGACATGTCAATCAGCCGTGACAATCGACCCAGTGCGCTTGCCCACAATACCTTATTGTTCGCTGCCATTTTTATTCGCTTTTCATCAAGGCAAAGATTACATTTACACCAAAAATATAGAGTCGAAAATGATTCCCAGTTCAACGAAATTACCTTTATTTCTTCATTTCTTTTTCTTTCGCAAAGAAAAGCTTCATTTTCCTTTTTCTTTTTAGTTTCTATAATTTTATCCTCGTTGTTGTAAACGCCATTACTGGTAAAAGGACAAACCACCAGCAGTTGTAAAAATAACGAATAACTAGAATAGATGATTCCATACGAGATACCAGTTCACTTATAACTACAACTCATCATAATATCTCTCTGAAGAGGTCTCAATAAAATTTATATTTCAACCAAGTCGTTATCAAAATGCAATTGTGTCGAGTCTTTGAGGCTGTCGATCTTCCCAGTGACTCAAGAATTCTCAATCACATGTCAAGGTTTCTGAAGTACTGTTGCTTATATTAGTTGCTTGACAACTGTGAAAGTGTAATTGTCATTTGAATTGCCAATAAATGTTCAACAAATTCACCAGGAGATTCTACATTGCTGAGAATTGCCACAATCTAAGGGTTTAAGGTGACTGGCTACTATTGGATTTTATATTTAACTTTTTTTTAAAAAATAGCATCGTTTTAACGGAAATTTAATGCT
Organism: Stichodactyla mertensii; assembly: GCA_011800005.2. Taxonomy (NCBI): domain Eukaryota; kingdom Metazoa; phylum Cnidaria; class Anthozoa; order Actiniaria; family Stichodactylidae; genus Stichodactyla; species Stichodactyla mertensii. The sequence goes on from JAAAQI020148989.1 coordinate 9,337, forward strand.
GATTTCAAGTATGAACAAAAAATAGGGTACCCCGAACTAGTTTTTGATATAATAAAGCTTGAATGGATGGGTGTTCATAAGTTTTGGAAGCGAAAATCTCCTCTTAGCCGAAGTGAATAGGGAAAAAAATTAAAGCTCAAAATATAATACATGTACGAAGGCAATATTTGTACAGATATTAACTGGTTGATAATGCTACAACATGATACAACAGATAAGGAGATGAAAATACCTGGATTTAGCATATTTTGTTCAACCAGAGCCGAGAAAACGTCCCATCAAGTCGAGCAGAAATTCGTACAAAACGTCACTTTTTCAAAAGTTTTAATATTTAACTTTTTGATATGATATTTTTTCACACAGCTTTTTCAAAAAAGCACATAAAAAGTATAGGGTCCCGTGCAAAATTTTTACCTTCTTGAAGTTCAAAACACGTATAGTTCTTCAATCTTTTTCAGTAAAATTCAGAAGGTTACCATGGTAATTCGGTGGAAGTAATGCGGGCGCTTGCTTGTGGGCCCAGAAACTAGATTCAATAGTAGCCAGCCACCTTAAGCTCAATTTCCTAAGTAAATCGTCTTTTTGTAAGAAATATTGGAAATCTTCAGTTATTGTTTCACATGATTTTTGTTAACAAATTCAAACTTCGTGCAACATCTTTTGCAATATTGCAGTGGGTGCACCATTAACAGCATTGAAAGCTTTCAAACCATTGCATCTTTTTGCGAGAAATATTGGAAATCTATCGTTGTAAACACTGATTCTTGCTAAAATCAAAGTTGCATCTTTTGCACTATTGCAGTGCAACAGCTGCACATTTTAGAAATTGCTGCACATTTTAGAAATTATCTGGAGTCTCTCACTAAGTTTGTTGATAACTAGCTTTTTTAATTAATTAATTTGAAATTTTGATAAAATTTTAGTTCTAAGTATTAGGTTAATGATTGTCAAAGAAAATCCTTCTTTAGTATTATGTATTCATTTAAGCTATAGATGAATGAACACTCTTCCAGCAGGCCTGTTACATCCTTTTTTAGCAATAACAGCAATAGTACATGAATTAATGTTGAGTTGACAACAACTGAGATGTCATAATAGCCTTAATTAGCTTTTATCCTGTTCTGTACAAAGTTATATGTAGTCCAAAAAAACAGTCGTGTACTGGTACAGGATGTGAAACTGGTATGCAACTGAGAGCATCTTCAAACAAACACGGTCAAACCTGCAAACCTGTGACGGATTGATGAAAACTAGCACAGATGATGAAGCATCTGTTCAATCAACTTTAACGTGCTATAATACGGGCAACAAAATTATCCAACATAGTTGTGTTGCAGGTTTTAGAGCGAGGAAATGTTCACATTAAAACATCACGCGCAGCAAATTTCATTGTCACACGAAGTAGAAGACCTCTTTACTGTTCGTGCCAAAACAAAATAATTTGGTGCGTTTGGAGTGATAATACGAGCAACATTTGGTCTTAGGGACAAGTCATAAGCGGGGGGAAGGGTGGTGCATTTTCCTTTTGATGTGCGTGTTTTTAAGATGGCTCTATACAGTTTTCTTAAGCTCCGACCGGCAATATTCAGAGCCCTCAAAAACCAGCTTTATCCCTCTTTCCAGTCAAACGATTTTCACACCTGTGTTTACC
>JAAAQI020149011.1:0-26284 GCA_011800005.2 Stichodactyla mertensii
AAGTTATAGTGCTTAGAAAGGAGGTTATTCCGGGTGAAAGACCCTTGGAAATAAATTCGGAAAAATTAATTTCCGACTCGCTGGGATTTGAACCCACAACCTTCAGATTTGTACTACCGACGCTCTACCAGCTGAACTATAGGTCAGACTGGGAGCAGGCCGGGGTGAAATAGATGTTAGATAACTTTCCATTATTTCTAATCCATGTATTTCATAGTGCCACACGGTCCACAAATTCATATCATTACATTTCATTTCAATTACCGCAACCCAACATCTATTTCACCCCACTCCCAGTCTGACCTGTAGATCAGCTGCTCACATATTCTCATAGTATCATACTTGTTATCATAAAGAGTAAGCTAGCACAATATAACAGTAAACTCATCAAGTACCATGTTGTTTTTCTCAGAATACACTAGCACGGGACTGGAATCTATAATATTCCAGGCATTCTATGACATTCATTTGCTCAGTTCATATGAAAAATAGCAGGAAATTTTAAAGCTTGTGGCCTTTCCATTTAGCTTGTTGATCTCAAGCCTACAAGATATATTTATCTTCAGACTAAGGAAATGCAATTGTAACCCTGCTACTCTTAGAGGTTTAAATTGCACAAAACTCAGTATTGTGAATTAGCTTGAAATGCAAATTTTATGGGTATGTTCTTGCTAAGGTTGAAGAAAATTCAAGAGAAAAAGAAAGCCATCAAAGCAAAAGCAGAGAAAGAAAAACTTGAGATGGGAATAGATGAAACAGGTAAGTCACCAAGTTACCTTTACTGCAATTCTCAATATTCTGTGAACTCAGACATTTCAAAAGCTTGTTGTGAAATAGGTTTTTCCCTGCTGTCAATCAAAGATAACCAGTCAGTAGCTTTTATATTTTGCTTTTGTATTTTTGACTGGCGGCAGTGAAAAACCAAATTTCAACGGGCAGCTTGCAACTACTGAGTTTGCAGAATATTGAGAATCACAGTAACTGATATAGATTCATTAAATTTATTCCACTTGGAATTTTATTAACTATCTGTTTTGTTTTACTGTTTTTCAGATTCCCCAGCAAATTTATTAGATGATAATGAAGATGAGGATTTATTATTTACTTAGTTCAAAGTCAGTCCTAAAAAATAATGTTCCATCTTAGTTTGTCATAATTCTCAATCTTAGTATGAAATGAAAAATCTTGTAATTGCATATCTTATGTATAAAACCAATACTAATGTATTACTGGTTATTCTAGGCTACCAGTAATATGAATCATACATCTGTTGAATAGTTAAATAATTGAAGTAGAGATTTTTCTTTTATCAGCTTTACACTATTTGTACGGTTGTTACAAAAACTAAAAATTATTGGGGAAAAACTTAGAGAATATTAAAACTGTTGTTGTACTTGGAGATGAAAGTAATGATATGACATGGCTGAAATTCTTTTTCCAGGTATACATAGGCTTTATTCTTCAAATAATTACTTAGATAAACATCCTTGATTATTATGCTTGAGAATGAAATGATATATTACCTCAATGGCACTTCATATCTGTCATCTCTTGCTGAATTCATTGATAGACATTAATTGAAATCACCAGCTACTCTTGCTTTTAAAAATAAAGACAAGAATGATGAAGATTTTCATGCCTGTAGCTCTACCTCTTATTTGATTCAAAATATTTTCTTGATCAAGTTTTTTTGCTAACTAAAATTTACAACATTCTGACTCATTCACCATATTCTGTTAAATTATTTGACATATCACTTACTTACCAGTAAAAAATTTAAACATTTTGATTTAGTCTTACTGTTTGAATTGATTATTTTTATATATCATTATCCAATTGGAATACAAATCCAGTTACAGTCAAACTCACTGAAGTGTACCCCCCTAGACTGGATTAATAAATTTATTATTCAAATATTGAGCCATTATTCATTTTCAGGAATGCATTCTGTGTGAAAATATTAATGCAACGTGCAAATGTATTACCACTTTTAATGTTTGTGCATACTTTCATGCACTGGATTTTGCTGACAAATGAGCTATTACTCGCCATATGTGGTAAAACCAGACAGCTTCTCATCCAAATATGTCAGTTTAACGTACAAAATCCTGTGCTTAAAAGTATGCGAATAGTGTAAATAGTGGATAATATTTTCAAACGGAACGCATTCCTGAAAATGAATGATGGCTCAATATTTGAATAATAAATTTATTGAGTCTATGGGGGTACGCTTCAGCTAGTTTGACTGTAAAATGGATACACCTCACCCACCAGATGGGGTCTTTATAATTAATCATACAATGTAAGTTATGGACTATCATCCACAGATGACACATCAGGAATGCCCTGTTCCTGATACTTCAATCATCCTGTCCAAAGTTAACAAAACAATTAAGATTAGCATCAGCAATTTCTTAGTGGGTTATTTATGTTACTGTACTTATCCCCAATTCGTGTGAGGCATATGAAACTGCATGGTACTACCCTACCTAGTTACTGCCCACAAAAAATCATAGCATTATATGAATGAATGACAATCAAGCAGTGACCTAGATCTTAAGGAGAAAAAAATTCATGTACTAAGGAATTTCCTTACTTTTAGCCTCTCCAAGCTACACCCTGTTCTTTTTAATAGATAAATTTGTACAAAAACATTCTATTTGATGCACCATTCCTTAACTAAAACAAACTACAAGTCAGACTAACCATAATTTCCATAGACTTAAGAAGGTAAATCAGTAACTATTACAATTACTTACCCATTCATCATCATCAACACCCTCTTGTTGGTCTTCTGGTTCTGGTTCTTGACTTTTATGTGACAATACCTTATCAGTCCAAGATGACCCTGTTTTCTCTCCTCCAGAATAGTTAGAAACAGTAGAGCTGTGCTGGTCAAGTTTGGACAGTGAATCTATAAATAGAAAAAAATAAAATGTAAAGAATGTCTAAAAATAGATTACATATCTTGCTCAGCTTTTCAAAATGCAATAAAATATAACCTTGTGGGGAAAAAACATTTTTTATTATAGTGCTATACCTACCAATATATGGTCCTTTCCCCTTGGTTCTCAGTCTCACATGATCCCTTGCATTCAGTTCCATTTTTTCTAGTTCATCTTCATCCCACCAAAATGAGAGACAGTTCTTGTAGGCTGCTGCCTTTTCTTCGGTTAATTTACTGAGTTCCTTCACTGTTACCTCTTTTATTACATCTGACAGGCTTAACTTGTCAGACTCTCCCACTTGGCAAGTCTCTAGGAATAGAATAGACTAGTTTGTTTGCTGTTCTTTTGTTTGGTGTTATTTAGCTGAGTTAACAGCCCCAGAATGTACTGCTGCTGCAGACTAGTTATATAGTCTATGGTGTGCTCCTAATCTTCCCTGCCAATGTACCTATACTTACTGTAAGAAGACATGAGATATCCTGTACTAACTTTCTTAGTTTCACCAAAGTTTGGCTCAATTTCTTTTCCTGATGCATCAAACTTCCTCCAAGTAGCCCTGGCAATTGCAACATGGAGAACAACATAGCGCCACTGCAAAATACATAGTTATATTTTCTTTAAGAATTCCTATTGACCATTTTATCTTTTCATTGATCATCACCAATTTATATTTTGAAGTATCTCAAATCAAGACACATCCAGGGGATTGCATGGGTTTTGAAGGGAAAGAGAGAGAGGGAGGGAGAGGGAGGGAGAGGGAGGTAGGAGGAAGAGGGAGGGAGGAAGAGGGAGGGGGAGAGGGATGAGAGGTAAGGATGGTTTGTAGAGGTTATGCTGGGCAGTGGTGGATTTAGGGGGGCTGGGTGTGTACACCCCTACTAAAGACAGGAAAAATCCCCTTCCACACTACTGTTGTGCCCCTTTTGCTCCCAAATACTATGGGTGTACACCCCCCCTAAAGATAGGAGAGTGCCCTTCAGACTACTGTAGTGTCCCTTTCACAGGTGCATCCTCCCCTAGAAAAAATCCTGTATCCACATCTGCCCCTGTAGGGAGAGTCACCCACAAATGGAAATCCTTGAGTTTATAATTCAAATTCAAATTATTACCTTCTTTGCCCCAGAAGTTTTATCTCTGATGGAAAACCTTGATCTTCCTTGTATATCTCCCTCGACTAAGACGCCTCCGTTTTGAACTCCACTTTAAATAAACACAGTTTTTAAAAAGTCAAAGATAACTCTGGTGGTATACAAGAAAACTGTACACCTCATGCAACAGAAAAGTCTTCTGTTCGCTACTTGACCTCAACAGTGTATGAATATTGTGCAATTTTTGTGTTAAATATCTCAAACGTGACTCTCATACCTGCCGTCAAAATTGAAAACTTGCTGTGGACTCCATGTGGATTCCCATTGTACTGCAGTCACGGGGATCGATTCTAATGGCTTGTTATCATATAACATGTGAGCTCGACTCATTTTGATGGAGTTTTACTCTAAATATTAGCGATAAACAATAACCAAACAAAAGATTATTTTGCGAAGTAGAACAAGTGTTGATTTTTCACTTTGCTGTTGCAGTTATTGCCAGGCGTTCCTCGTTATACTAAACCCAGTCTCTCTCTGTCAAATACATCATCAACCCAAAGTATTTGCGCACAACTTGCGCATTCTCTTCTTGTTCCGAATAGAGCTGTTAAGTGTGACGTAATTCGAACGAAAAACGACTTCCGGTTCCAAAATGAAAAGCAGTTCTTTAAAGATTTTTCTTGCTTTTTTCTTCATAGTAGGAATTCGTGTACATAGGTCCGTTTATTACAGGTGGAGGAGGAATTGTGGATAAACGTGAAAAATTGGACCCGGAAAACGTCACAACTTAACAGCTCTATTCTGAAATGCGCGCATTGGAAATTTAGTGGCCTTGTTTGTATTTCTTTCCGCATTTAAAAAAAAGACAAGGGTGAATGAAATAGAAAGCAGTTTTACAATGTATTTCATGGTTCGTTGTAAAATAATCAGCGCTTCATCTAACGGCTTTGTTAGTTAGAAATGCAATTTAATTAAAAGCGTATAAAAGCAAGGATTTCGAAGACGTGAGATTGGATTGGTCAACGTCAATTTGCGTTTATAAAATGAAATCGAGAGGAAAAAGTGGTGTAGAGGGATGGATGGAATGGGACGCAGATATAAGTTGGTGTCACAATTTTCCGTCAGTTTCTTCGATTGTAAAACAGTGTTTGGTGATAATAGACCCTGATGGAGTAGTAGCTACTCCCTAATGGGTGGGGATGAGTGTACACAGGGTTATTACTTGGAAGAAAGCTTAGCTCACAAAAAGACAAACAACCAAAATAAACACACATTGACATACAAAAACCTTTTTTTATTAGTGAAAACCTCGTTGATGATAGTGCATAAGATAATTAATACTTATTTTATTCTCTTATTAATAAAATAGCTTCAGAGATTTACATAAATGTCTCTGCTTCTTTTGTGTGTGGTGTGGGTTTGTTTGTCAAACAATTACAACTGCCATGGGTAATATTAATAATAACAATATCAAATAATTCAATCCAAATGAAGGGGTGAAAGTTTTCATATTGAAAACTTTGTTTAAATAAAGATTTATTTTTGATCATTCCAAAAGAGAACTAAGTTCCTTTGGGGTTAGTTTACATGGAAGTGAGCCAGAATTTTGAACTAACAAAGATATGGCAGCCATGTTGGTGTACTAAATGCATATTGATGACAGTACTCCAATATAGCTGTCATAATAAGAAAATAACATTGCAAATTAATGGTCATAAATTAGTGTGGGGAGGGGATGGTACTAGATAACTGATGCAACACCATCATATACTTTAAGCATGACATAGTCATTTGCCCCTTATTAATCTATAACCAGGGTGCTTAATCATGTTACACATGACCATTCATAACAAATATGGGCACTTGAATGAACAATCCACACATAAAACATCTTACCAACCAAAAACAGCTAAACAATCAACCGTAATTCACTTCCAATGTAAACTAACTTATCACTTAACTATCTTTGATTAAATAAAACAATTCAAAAATCCCAGAGTGATTGCATAATTCAAACAAAAAGACATAGAAACTGTGTTACTCAAGCTTATTGAAATCACTCTGAAATGATAATGGATAATAAAGTGGAAAGTCTTTAAACTACCAAGAAATCAATTATCTATAAACAATACTTCTCTTCAGCTTTCGTTCAATTTACGTATTTCAGTTTCGAAAAGCTATGAAAAGTCACCTGTCTCAAAGGATTAAAAAGCAGAACACAGAAAAAAGGATTGGCAAACTTTTAAAGAGCAAATAACAAAAATTATTTTTTTATAAAAATATATATTTAGGTGCCAAATATCAGAATTGAAAGTTCAACCAAAAAGCATCATTGTTTATGACATTCTTCTCAGGACGCTTTCGTTGGACTTCAAGTAAAACCTAGGGTCGAACACTCGATGCGACGTTGTCTGTGACGTTGCTTGCAACGGGAAATCGCACCGTGTGTTCACCCGTGCAGCTGTTGTGCACGACGTCGCAGAGGTAGAAACGAGTTCTACTTTTGCAACCTCGCATCGTGTCTCCGAGCCGGTAAGATTTAACGACACCTCGACTGCAAGAAATTGATTACAAAATAATTTGAATTTTTCATTAACCAAAAATAGAGTTCAGCAAATTCAGATTGTTAAGAGCGCATCAGTTTTGTATGAGCCGGAAACGTAGGACCGTAACTCTCAAATGGTTTCCAAATTTATCGAGCACGATGATTGGATAAAGTGCGTTTTCTCGCTTTGTGATTGGTTCTGAGCGAACACCATTTGATAATCGCGGTAAAGTACGTTTCTCACTCATTTGAAATGCATTTTCCATTATTAGTTGCAATTTTACTAGCCTAAAAAGGCAATGTTTTCTTTTTATTCCCGCTTAACCCCATCTCGCTGCTAAGCACGAAGTGGAAAATCAGCGGCAGGACAGAAAAGAAAAACAAGACAGTTTTACAGGCTAAAATTTCACTACAACTTTTCGAGAATTAATGATTGATTGACGGATTTATTAATTGAAATTGGGTTTTTCGATACTGCGCTTTTGGGAAAAAAACCTCGTCCAACAAACCAATCACACAAAATCTCAACTGAATTAGCTGCAAGCATTGCAGTGCGCTTTTTGCGCTCTTTTTTCTCTCATTTATTCTGTTTTGCATAAACTTAACCAAACCTATATAGTAACTATATTTTATATTGAAAACTAAATTTTTTAGCAAAATAAACCTTGATAATGCGAGTAATAATTATTTTTGAGAATTGTGTATTTTGGTCTGTGCCTTTTTTTCTTTTCTTTTCTTAGATGATTAAATTACAGATATAGTGTCACGTGACGGGATACAAAGATAATATTAATAATATTAATAATACTGTGCAGATATTTTGGGTAAAACCCATACTTGAATATTTCATGAGAAGTGAATAAGTATAAAAAGAAAATCTTTCATCGATTGAAACTAAACAATAAGCGTTTTTCAATTGGTTCAATTTACGTCATCACTAAACTATTTGTCATTTCCACGATGCGCGGGAGACTGGGCTCTTCAAGGTTGACGCAGGCAGAAGATATACGTTTTACAATAGAGCGGATTTCGCATGAGTGGGAAAAGATACTGCAACTTCGTTGCCGTCCTTTAGCTTCACGGTATTTTACCACAGCCGTAGTCGTGATTGGATGATTCACTTGAATGCCATGGGAAGCCGTTATGGTGTTAGAGCAGTTTTCGTATGACTGTGAAACGTCACGGTACGGAATTGACGACCACGTCGAGCCAATCACAGCGCGCGATATCACTATTCATCCAATGAAAATGCTTTGTCAAGGCGCTATCACTGTCACGGCACTTCACGTCCGTAATATGACTTTTTCGGACATACGAAAACTGCTCTGATGCATACCGTACCATGTACAAAGCTCTAAGCTCTGATGCATACTGTACCGTGTACGTGCTGTAAGTCAGTACCGTAAAATTCTCACTTATACAAAATGCGCTCTAGGGAACAGTATGCTGATTAGCATTGGAGGTGGGTTTTTTTCTTTCAAATTCATAAAGCTTGGATGAGAAAACAGACATCATGCATCATGGTCCAATATACAGTGGAGATCCGTTATACCATATATGGTGTGTGCCGGACCAGAATGCATCTTGAGAGTCAAGCTAAGAAAAGGCTTTTAGATACAGCAACCATGTTGGATGGCAATCGGCACAATAAGTCATTTTACAAGAGAATGAATTCGATTCGTGTCATCCAACATGGCTGCCATTAGATGATCATGCAAAGCCTTACTTTGAGGTTCCTAATCACCAGGCTCCCGCGCAAGGTCGGTCATGACAAAACATTAATGTACTTAGTTGCCTTGCTACAAGTTACCGTCAATTAACAGTTAATTGGTTATTATTGGTTAATAAATCATTACGTAGCAATGAAAAGCTGATTAATAATTAGGCCGTGCGTCAATGTCATTTCTATTAGAACTTAATGATCAATTACCTTTAATATGAGATTATTAAATGCCTATAAATTGGTAGCTAATGATTTCTCTTGCGAAAATTGACACAATGAAACGACCAGAATTCTTTCTCGTGAAAACTGAGCGAAACTTACTGGAATAGAAGTGAAAAAAGGAAAATCTTACTTAAATTGGAATCAACACCCAACAATATTGTTGCTTTGCTAACTATTGTTTTTATCTACAAGTTAATTACATTATCTAACACCAACACTAATACTAACATTTTTATTTAAATACTCTTATTTTAGCCACGTGACAGCTGGACAGCTTTACCCCAAGGAAACCCCCGAGAGGAATGATTTTCGGACAACCATGGTACCAACTGTCCAAACAAGGATAACATCTAATGTTGCAGGATACAAGACTAGGTTTACAGCCAAGTACTGTAGACGAGGACGAATTTTGGGGGAGTGAAAGGAGTGAAGATGGAATGAAAAAGAGAAAAGTGAGAAATGCGATACTTTTATCACCACGGCTGTCTCCTTCTCCTTCTCCCCCAGCCAAACCTTAAGATCTGTGCGCTATTTGTGCATCGTTCGTGCCAGGTTTTACTATGAATAGACATCTTTGCATTGGGTGTAATGTTTTCCCATTTCAGACCACGTGTCATCCTCTTGGGAATAAGATTCTTTGTTCGAGTTTCATCAATATTAATGTATCTTGTCAAGCGTTTTCGGAAACAGAGAAATAATACCCAAGGGAATGACACGTGATCTGAAATGGGAAAACATTACGTCCACAGTAAGGAGGTCTATTGAGATAAGTCCTAGCCATCACGTGACCAAACATCTACAATAAAACGTTTTCTCAGAAACCTACTAACACGTAGTTCAGTGTCACCAAAGCGTGACTTACTCCAATCAGGGCATCACATGCCCAAATGAGTTCAAACGAACCACCTTCGTCAACAAAAGTGAACGATACCAGCGGTCTACGACAGTCTTCGCATGCGCACAAAACATTTACTATTCTTAACGCAAGCGTATATGTACCTATGCGTTTGTTTTTAGCATGTTCGCTAAAATACGACAAACTTTCAATTTTCTTTTAAAAGCGATATCATTGATTCGAATCGAGGTCAAACATTTCCCGACCAGAAAACTATATGTACTACTAACTTCTAAATGTTCGAATATTTCTTAACCAAGTTAAATCAATATTTTTAAATATCAAATCCCAAAGATAACGTATATGTATATTGTAGTAGACATCTCACCCTGGGAACAGGCTGTCATTCAAGTTGGAGGGAAGGGATGGGAAAATGGGATGAATAGAAGGGATATGAAGTGAAAAAAAGAGGAAAAATGCATTTCCTTTTCATCATTTCTTTTGGCCGATTTATAGACCGTTACTTTCATCCTCTTCTCTGCTCCAACTCGAAAAAAGACCACCCTTATAATAGCTCATAACTCACCTCAACCCTGTGGGTTGCTATCCAAGCGCTGGCGCCCAACCAACATTGGAATATATACTATGTAATGCATATATATACAAGTAGACTATGGACTGTTCAAATGCTTATAGACAATGTCAGCCTCGTGGTTCCATTTCATGCCCACTAGTACGTCGTAGAGCCTGTGTACCGTACTGTCTTTTTGGTGGCTCCATTCCGACAGCATTCGCTCCGTTGCTTGTGTCGGCTCGATGTCGAAGTTCTCGATGTTTTTGCTCGAGAATCCCAGTCGTGCCGCAAGGCTCTTCCAGCGGCCCTTTGGATTGAGACACGTACTGAGTTCTTCGATTATCGAGAAATTAGCGTTTCTCAACAACTCTGAAAATGAAATGCAGAAATCGTTATACTGGATACTTTGTGCTTTTTATGCTATGCAAAGCTCACTTTTACGATTGCGTATGCGTTGCACTTAAGGCGCGAGACGTGTTTGTCTGTGTTTTTCCCGCCTGGAATTCGATAACCTTCAGTTAAACCTCTGGAACTTCCATTCAAAAACTAAATAAAGTATCAGAATGTCAAAAATCTTATTATTAAACCACAACAACTAGTGTTATTCTGTAATTTGAAATTCTTTAAATATACACTCATTAGCCTGGCAGGCCTCAATTTGTGGCGGAGAGATCACTACTGGGCTGCCTGTGGCCGCAATCTTAAGACCGGTGTAGTGTTTTTCTGGACTTTGGACGTTTCGAAGCGGGGAGGGAGTAAACAGACAGATAGACAGACAGACAGACAGGGCAGACAGTAAGTTAGTAATCAAGTCTTACCTGTTGAGCCCGTCATTAGCGGAGTTTTGCTAAGCCGGTTAACTTCATCTCTACCCGGTTTTGGAGTGTGCACGTGGTGGGGGTAGGAAGGCGGGGCTAATGAAATAAACCATTAAACTGGGTTACTATAGTTACAATCAGTCTTACGGTCTTCATCATCAGATTATAAAAAACCGTTACTATGGCAACATTCAGTCTTATCTGAACGCTATCTGTTCGGCAACTATGGCAACAGTTAGTCCTTATCTTATTTTTATCTATACGGTTACTATGGCAACCAAAAGTTACCTGTTTTGACGACGGTCGTTGTGTCCGTGGTTGTTGTTTTGTTTCTTTTCCATCGAATGATGAACACGACAGAAAGCAACACCAAAGCCAAGAATAACAGTGCGCCTACGCCCATTAACACCATCTCAACGATCGTGAACTGACTAGCCTTCTTCCTCGATTTTCCTTTACTTGCCCCAACGTAAGACGTTGGAACGTCACTGTCCACTGGAGAATCAGAAAACACACAAGATTTCGTTATCCGTGATCAACACGAGTTTCGGATCCCAATTATGTTTAATCTGATTTAAAGTACTTGCTATCAGCTGAGTTGCGAATGTTATGTTCATGAGAATGTCATGAGAATGTTCATGAGAATTTCAAGGTCAACCAATTAAACTCAAGAATTTTGACCGACAGAAGGATCAGTCTTGGGATCAGATAATTTTCATAACATCAAAACTCCTCCGACCGCTCCCTCGACCAGTCCCTAAAAGAAACAGAGAGCGTGTATTTTTTCCTAACCTTTAGTGGTGGTGTCCACTGCCTCTGTTGTTCCAGCGGCCGTCTTGGAACGTCTTGTTGTTTTTTCGTTGAAAGGTTCCGGCCACCTGGATTTATTTTTTAATTTATATTCCTTCATTCTATCTTTAGGAATAGCTTTGCAGATTGTGTCTTTTCTCCTAGTACATTCTTTTACCATTTCCTCGTTTTCTGCACATATTTTGCACGCGCGACACGACTCTCTCTTACTCCTTTTTGGAGAGAATGTTAAACCCTGAGGAGACAAATAAACATAACTGAAAACCCAGTGATAATAATCTACTAGTGGGGTGGTAATACAGAAAATTAATGGACTAAATTAATTGTAAAACGTCAATACCATAAAGCATTACTAACTCGTTCATATTCATCATATTAACTTAGTCTTGAAAACATCATTAAAAATTTAAAAAGAGATTAACAGACAATCCCTTTCTTACCATCACCAAAGACTACCATTACCATTACCACTTCAATACTATCATCATCGCCTTCAACACTACCAACACCAACACTACCAACACCGCCTTCAACACTACCAACACCATCACCGCCTTCAACACTACCAACACCATCACCGCCTTCAACACTACCAACACCATCACCGCCTTCAACACTACCATCACCACCTTCAACTGCATCACCATCCCCCCTTTTAACACCACCATCTACACTATTACACAAGAATACGCAATGGTAACTCACCTTGACACACTTTGCACACTGTGTATTAGCTCGCCGGGTGCAGTTCTTGACCACTCCTTGCCCTCTTTTACAATGGTGACATCGGGTACAATATAACACTCCGGTATCAAAATAGTAACCTTCCTTGCACCGGCACACCGTGTTGTGTGTCCCATGGCATTTCCTAACTACGATATTATTTTTGCCAACGCATTTAGAACATCTACTACATTGCGAAGTCTTTTTATCGAGAAAATAACTATCCCTGCATCGACACACCGTATCGTGTGTTGCATTACATTTCTTTAGTTCGACGTTATTTCGTCCTAAACATGGAGAGCACTTAATACAAATAGGAGTAGAGTCATTAAAACATCCTTGCTTAAAGAATCCAGCAGGGCACAAACCACAAATATGAGACGCATAAATTACCTGCAAACAAGAAGATAGAAAAAACATGACTTCGACGCTTACAAGTTCATGCAAACTGAGCGGAGTTCGTATGATCGGGAAACGATACTTCAAATTCGTATTCGTGCTATAGCTGTACCTTGGTTTACTGTAAATGTTATCACAAGTTGTGATTGGATGACTCAGAGACGAAAACAATGGGAAGTCAATACAATGCTACTGCGTATCGTACCGTGTACGTGCTGCAAAGTCAGTACCGTACGTTCTCCTCTCACGAAAACCGCTTTATACAGGGCTACAAGTGAATGCCGTGTGTTATTAGTAAGCCGAAGAGGCTTGAATTAGAATTAGTGAAAATTTCCTTCGCATATTGGAAAACGGAATGGAGACAAAATTGCGGCTGAATCGAGCCAATGGTGCAAAATAACAGAGACTGAGGACTCAAATTCGTAGGGACACCAATGCTTTAGGGCGAAACTTGTATCTATTTCTAAGGGTTCTCTCGCTCGTTTTTCAGTATTCGTCCCTTTTTATTCCTGTATGTTCGTTCTTATAATACAAATTGCACGAGCCGAGTTCTCAGGGCTTCGATAAAAGCTCATAAGTGCGGGGTTATTCGACGCCAGGCCAGTAAATTCCGAAGCAAACAAATCGAAAATCATTTCCGAAACTAATCGCAAGGAACACTGAAATGGACTGACTGACTAAGAACTGCACCGTGTTAATTAATCAGCCTTAAAATAGTCCAAAAGAACATCTTCTCAGACCACCGTCTCCACTGTATAATCGACCTTTATTATCTCGCCCTTTCAAAGTCTTTGTATCCCAATATTAAGAACAAATTATTTATCTATCTCTACGTTTTCAAACAACAATTCCAAACCGAAGATTGGCAGGCGATATCGCGCAACACAAAGACAGTGGATAATTACAATGCCATAGCGAACAAGGAGGAGATTTTAATTTAAGATATAGAATGTTGCTTTATGACAGTTTCTATTTGATGCGCCAAGACTTGTCGAAGCGCGCAAGCTTTGACAACCTTGGCGGAAATCAATTACCGAACGTTTCCTTGTGGACATTAAAGAAGTGAAGGCAGAAATAATGGCTACTTTCTAATGAAATGTCAAAATTGTACAGACTGAGGAGGAGGATTCAATTTAAGCTGCATTAGAGCTGTGCGATGTGTTGGTACGTGAGTAGCAGAGAATGCGGAATGGAACTTTGCCGACGTGGAGAGAGAGAGAATCTTTTTTTACCCTACAAATAAAAACCTTTAAGTAAGCTAAAAAAAAATACGAGGCAAATTTTTAGCCCTCTTAGACCTTAAAACTATGAATTGACAAAAATTATAAACCAAAACTGCTTGCAATTTCTGCACGTTTCTTCGACACAAGATTCGCCATTATTTGCTCTATAGAAAGCCATTAAAAGACATCATAAAATACGAAATTGTACAATAAAAAATAAACATAGCTCAAATCGTATACGTACATTTGCGAAGAAAACCACTTGCAATAGAATAATTCCGCACCAATTCATTTTGGAGTTGATTTGCAATTTATACACGTGAACTGACTTCAGTAAATGCACGAGAAAGCCCTTCTACATGTACTGGAAAGATGCGTGCAATGCAGTGTAGTACAAGAAACATCAGGCAATCAGGAACCAAGTATTCCACTCGCACGCCGGATCTAGCTAGTTTGGATCTATGAGCGTTCGTCCTCGTTATGATATTGCGTGATTGGAATACATCGATCATTAGATCTCAGACATTTAACCATTTATGATAGCCGCATATTTGACCAGTTCGACCTTGGAAGGCCTCGGTAACTCCATGCCACACGCCAAGACTTTGTTTGTATTGTATTTGGTCGATTATTGTTATCGAAGCCTTATTAACAAAGTGTGCTCAACCGACTTCACTCTTTGATTTCATCTGTGGTAATACGAACCATTACTTAGTCATAAGTCCTCGGAAGGGATATGTTTGAGACGTTTTCTGTTGACCTTTGGTCACTAGGTTTAAGAGCTATAGAGCACAGTTCTGTAAGCAACGTGGATTTCGCTTCCATTAATTGTGCTGCCAGGCAGCCAATAGGCAAGCTAATGAATTGTTAATGAGGTCTATTTGTTCCCCCCCCCCCCCCATATAGTATAAGAAATACACCCTTTGGGATTTAAAAATGTCAAAATTCGGATTCAAATTTACTTTCGAATAACGATACTTGTTGGCGCCGATTTTTTGGACATTTTGAAGGAAAATGAGATGTTGTCAGAAGTGTTCAGTGAAAGTTCGTTGTGCAAAGGATCAAGCCCAGCTGATTCATCTTATCCCATTAGCTATTATTCCCACAGTCAACTTTACAGCTTTTCCAAAACCTAACCTAGTTTGAAGCTCAGGACTACAAGGAACTGTCGACAGATGATTTGAAAGATTTCACTATGACAATAGCTTGCACAGGTGTCCGAGAGTTTCAGCGCTGAGCCACCTTTGAATGAAGTGATAGCCCAAGGTTAAACGATGACTGACAAGGTTCCCGATAAAATTACAAATTCAACTCTGCTGGACTTTAAACACATTAAAACTTCATTTTCACGAACAAAAAGCACCCAAAACTCGAAATAAAAAGCAAAACGAAGCAGCTAAAATATCATTTCACCGAACCCAATATGAGAATATTTTTTCGGCGTTTTAGACGTAGTTACAAAAACTGTCTTATTTAACAATGGCATAGTACAAAGTAAAATGTCTTAATTTAACAGCATTGCATTGACGGCTCTTGACTTATAGCGTGACATTAAAATCTCTGTCTGTCAAACCCTCGAAATTGTTTGTTTTCAAAGTTATCGAAAACCATCACCAACTTAACCCTAAAAAAGAAACGACGAAAGAAGAAAATGCAATCATTTAATGTACGAGGCAACCCTTTAAAGTTGTCATTCCTGTAGACTCTCCGTCATAGAGGCTGTAAAATACGACGATCCTACTCATTTTCACCCCAGTAGGAACGTCAAAAATCTTTACTAATCCAAGAGTTTTGCGAGTTTAGCTAAGCAGGGGTTAAATTTAAAAGAGTAAAACTTTAGAGTAAACAAACTTTCAAAATGAAAGCGATACTTGTACTGGCACGTCGTTGCACACAAGGTCACACTAGTCAGCCCGAAGGTTGAATTATTCATCTGTCATTGAGAAAAATACCTCGAGTGAATAAATTCACCCCTAAAATAGGATGGATAGACGAAAAAAGGAGTGAAATTTGGACATTTTGAAATAATTCGCCTTCTTTCGGTTTGATAGCTTAAATAATAAAAGCAGAAACGCTGCAGTACTTAAAACAATGCCTAAAACTACAATGAAATTTATTCATAACAAAACACCATTTTATCTGCTACTTCAACGATATTTTTTGAGATCAGAAAATGATTGTTAAAAAGAGGAAAAATAGAATGACAAATATGTGTAAACTTTGAAAACTTTTGCGTAGGATGTGAGTGAAAAAGTTGAAGTGCATTGCATCGTGTAGTCTGCTTTGAATGACAGAAACTACTACCGTATATGAAAGCTTGGTTCAAAAAGCGAAATTTTTACGATATAGTTTTAATTCGCTCACAGCATAAAATAATTCTCACTAAGTATAGAGAATCTATCAGGCAAGAAGAAAATGAGACTTAAATATCTTTAACAAGCTAAAAAGTTTGGCTTCGAAAAAGAGGTGTCGGTTTCATAACGTGTCAATTCTAAGTTGAGACCATTTCGATTTTAAAATCGAGTTAAAAATCACATTACGCAAAATCCTTTGGCCTAAAAACATAAAAATTAAACGGTAGATAGCCACAGCGTCTTAGATTCTATGATATTACTAATCTCGTTTAGTTTTTAGATATTTTGCTACCACAGAAAAAGCCGTGAGCAAATGAATGGTCTTCCATAGTAATATTTAGAAAACGAATAGGGTTAGCATATCTGATAAACCCCTTTATAATGCCTAATGAATACTAATTTATATCCAAACCTTATCAAAACTTTGATAAAGAATGTGAACTTACAAATCGAATAGGTCGACCGTTAACTCCTCAGTTGGAAACTAAAATTTTTAAGTCATCTCATTTTAGATAATTTACCTTAAGACAACTATTGTTTTTAGAAAACATAATCAAACGGCTATTAATAAACAATAAGGAACATTTCTGGAATTATAGTAGCATAGATTTTGTATATTAATTGAGGTGTAGTTTGTTTTCTTGAGAAATTAACGAAGTAAGAATGAATTGGAGCATGGATTTCCGGGAATCTTACAAATAAACATAAATAAAAAAAGTGAAAATATGAATAAGAAACACTTTCGGGATAAAAATGACACTGTTTTTGTATATTAGCTGAAACATTTTTTAAACCCTTAGTTTGTTCTATTTTGTAAAAAAGTGAGCTGAAAGTGAAGTGAAGCATAAATTTCTGGGAATACTGCATAAATTAATCGACATCCATTGCCAACTAGCTTTACTTTTTTAGCTTTAATAGGACTGGACATTTTTTAATGGCATATAGTAGTTGGTGGTCTTATTCTAGACAAACCTCTGTGAGGAAATACTTACATAAAGCACGTTTCTGACACAAACACCAATCATTTTTCCTATTATAACCACTTCAACATTCTTTCTAGGGTCTACTAAACAACCGACCACAAGCCAATAAAAAGTTCCGTTAACATAGTTTTGGTTGTGCCTAAACAAGCTACTTTAATAAAGTCGGGCCAACTATTCTTTAAAAGCAGCTAAAAAGCCATGAAACGATTGCAAAAATCGAATTATCATGGCTCTTGCCCAATAGGACTGTAGACTATAGATTGAACTTCGATAAATTGCTTTCCAAGGAAGCATTTCGCAACTTAAAGAATTCCTATCCATCTTCAAAATACTAAACTAAAATTTCGCTTGATCTTGGAATTTTTTCCCCCTTGTTAAACAGCCATAATTCTTTGCATAAATTGGACAATTATAAACTACACGTTGTAATATGTGTGGAATGCGAGAGCTAAACTGTCAGACGATTCCGGAAATGAAAGCAAGTCAGAAGCCGAAATTGAATACATTTAGTGCTCAGAAAGGCGGTTGAAAGTTCGCTTTGGGGCCACGTACTAAATAGCTAAAATAAAATTGCAAGTAGGAAAGTTGGAGGAACACCAAAAACGTATAGGGAATCGTATATATGTCAAAACTTTGAGTTCTAACAATGATGAGAAGGGTTAAGACGACGATGACAGCTTGCTTTCCAAAGCAGCAATAATAAAAACAAATACAATTTGACATGACAAGAATTCACAGTTTTTGCTGGCGTTTTTGTTTAGGAAATCCTAGAGCTGCTGAGATTATCTAATGAGAATTTTTACGCAGTAAAACGAAATTCTTATTCCTTAGTAACTCTAATCTTTAGTGAAAAATAATAAAAACCACTTGGAAAGACATAAATAATCGAGAACTTAAGTCCTTTTTTTCGCAATATTAAGCTAATTACCTTTGTAAAGATAAGATCGAAAATTGTTTTGTACATCGGTAGTACGAATATTTATTTGATATTTGCTCAAGCCATTAAAAGGGGCCTAATAGCTATGGTAAAATTAGCTCAAGTGATAGGATGAATTCATATGGCACAAGGCGAGATAATTGAACATGTATTCTTTGAGCTGAGAATCATAATATCTGTCAAGATATTACACTCGTGCCAAAGTAATGACCACAAAGCACTTCCTGAAAATTTTTGATTTAACTGAACGTCGACCAAGGCTTACCCATTTAAAAGTAAACTTGTGGCTCCCGTCAATGATTTAGTAATTTGATGCGGAGTAATCAAAATTACGAAGAAAATATTATCTCTATACAATAGTGCTAACTGGGCAAGTTTGAACAAGAAAGGTTGTGGGAGGGTCATATAGTCATCGAACCGAAGAGATGTAACCTCCAAGGAAAAGTTGAGCAATAAGTCTTCGAGTATGCTTTACGTTCCATGAAACATTCCAAATAATAGTTTAGGCCTTCTTCTCGGTCTAAAGTTAAAGAAAAAGGGGGAGTTTCGAGGTTCTTTGAGTGTCATTCTACAAGATGTTTTCAAAAATACGTAAACCAGAGTCCCCGCTGAGGTCGAAGTAAAAACAATACTAACTATATTGTTTTACGAACTCCAAAACTACATAAAAACAAAGCCATGCTATTTCTTTTCTCCACCTTGAAAAAAAAAACAACAACTTTTATCGTTTAAGTATTGAGCGACTAATATTTTAGTTCATGAAAAGAACTTGAATCGCAAAATGGCGCTTGTTTGTCAAAATTGAATAAAGTCAAACTAAGGTTCATGCATAGAAAATCATTATTACTTTGTATCGTGATTCAAAACATATAAAAATTACTATAATTGTAATTGTACGTCAAGGAATAATAAAGAATTTGAGGTCTACAGGAACGTGTATCGCAAGAAAGAGCTAAGTTAAACAAATATTTGAATTCATTTGACCATATAACCATGTTGTCACATGTGTTTCTGTCCTTCGAGCTTACCACGAGTTTTGACCTCGCTTCCCTCGGCCGGTTATTCTTCCAGTGCGTCTCGATTATAGACCAGAAAACCATTTGACAATAAACTATTAGCACTAACATTACCCTAGGTTTCATACAAATTTGTCTCAAGACTTGTGTGGACGCTATAATTCGGTATGAGCAACTGATACACGGTGCTTGCAGTCGGTCGCGTTATAACCTTGCAAATATTCATCGGTTTAATGCTCTTTTTGGACTCCAGATTAATCTATCTTGCTGATCTATCTAATGTTCAAAGATCTGTCTGGTACTTCAGCGGAAATAAAAACTAAAATACGATCGAAAAGCGAAGTATTTTGTACAGAAATAATAATTATTCACGAATGGCGATCACGTCTTCTGGAGAGTGTTTGGGATTGAGTTAATCAGCGCATTAATGAGGTCTCCGTCGGAATACAATCAAAATTTTAAGTCTACAGCTAGATATCGATATAAATATTTGAAAAACTCACCGTTAGAGACAACGCAAAAACGGCTATTACTAAACAGCCACACTTTAGTCCGCATTTCGCGAACATCCTTGCTTGGAATGCCAACTTATGGTAATTTATTAGTGCTTTGTGACCGAGTCACATCGAGAGAGAGGGACACACAGCCCGCCACCGGCCGGTGAGAAATTTTCCCGAAGATTACATCATAAACTATTTTAGGAAACTCCCATTCCACCTAAAAATTTCATTCAACTCATACTTCCAGTCTATACAACTTTTTATAGAGTAAATGCAATGTATATATTAAACTCAAGTGAAGATAGAGAAAAGATTTACACATGTTGGCGGACTGACTAGCCCATCGTTACGTCATCGTAACGTCACAGAGATGTCAATCTATTTTTTTTTTTCTATAGACTTGCAATGACAACTGGTTTCTTTTTACTGTAAGGAGTCCATTGGTTCCCCTGTTTATTTATACGCATTTTATACCATACGATTTTATATTATTAACACGTATGCAAGCGGCCGATTACAACAATCAGGAACTGGTAAAAAAGACCAGAAAAACTTAAAGTAGCAGTACTGCGATACTAGATAATCGCATTTCCATGGCCTAAATATGACATTTCAGTGTTTGGAATGAATGCTGGCGTTCAAATTAAGCTATCTACATTTACGGCGTTGCGTGACATTATGACGTCACATTCTGACATACCCAACGCAATTGTCACGCACACCTTGACTTTTTGCTTGTGAACAAACAAATCTTAATTTTCAAAGCTGTAAACAAACTTCCTTGTTAAAGAATATCTTCAAAGTCAGCAGCCTTTAATGCTTTTTTCAGTTTGCATGAGTCTTTTTAGAAATATCGTAAAGCGTCTCATAGTCTTTCATTTTAAAAGTACACTAACCAAGGTTAAATTCCAAGGCCTCAAAATTTTTTAAGGCGAACTATTATTAATTTTTCTTCGTCGTTTAGACAACCTGACTACGATATTATTTCACCATTTTGCCACGAAGGTAACCACAATACAATTACCACAGTATAAACATTTCAAAGTGGATCAATTAGGGTATATTTTTGCGCTTATCTGACGGATTAGCGCGCTTGATGTGTTACACCTACTCAGTTTCCTTAACCCAACCCAACCCAAACCCAACCGCGGCCAACTCATAGATGCCTTAACATCTTTTAAACATCTGAATATGTATTGTGCGTTGATAAGGAATGATAAAACCAACTGTGGACGACATGAATGGATATTATTCAAACTCTCAATTCTCATCCTTTCTCATTTTCAATCCCTCTTGGCTTTCAAGGCTATTTTCATGACAGATACTGTTATCATTAATAAGTAACTATTAAAGAAGAATAAACTAAACAGATCTCAGCTGCTTATCTCGTATTTCTTTAGATTCTTATCGATATTTTTATCAGAGTTGCTGTTGCTATTCTCCTTAGCGGTCGGGAACTTTGCGGTTGGGATCCGATAAAACTCCAAATCAAAGCTTCCTTGGTTAATGGCCAGTGTCAGAGTAGAACTTTGACGCCCAAATTGCTTCTGTTCGCATCGTAACCCAATCCTTCATCAAAGACCTTGTACTCATAACCACGAGCCGATCTCATCGTTAAACTTGCCGTGTGGTCTGCAAATAAAAATCTGGAAGATTTCTTGAACGGTTTTTGTTAATTTGAGCAAAATTTTTAAAAGTTGTCAGTTTTTCAATACTCTATAATCGACTTGGCCTTTAACATTCTCGCAGCACGGTGTGTTAGTCATTCAGTTTTGATAACAGTGTATCATTTGTTTATCTGTCTTTAAAATTAATTTACCTAGTTGAAATAAAAGTCTTGATTAAATAAGCAGTATTTACACCATAATACCTTCCGGAAGGTTTTAGTTTTGTGAGCCACCGTGTCCAGGCACCATGACATTACTGTACAATGCTGGCGCGCAGGGCCAAGATGAATTAAACGGCATTGCTGTGCATAAAATTGTACTTGCTAAACACTAGTTTATATTACGTAATCCAGAAAAGCAAAGAATCAAAATAAGCATTCATTAAGGATGCCTGGTGAATCACAAACCCATATACAAGCCGACATGCATTTGAATGCAATGTCATCCCGGGTCAACCGCTGTGCTTGCCATTAGACAGCAATCGTCTGGATGCATGTTTTGGCAACGCTTTGAGAGCCCTTCTTTGATTTGCGTGTTTCGTAAGACACCCTGAGGGTTTTCTTGCTGACCCGCGTTTACAAGTTATAACCGCTTGACCTAAAATACGTTACTTGATTGACATTGCACTGAGACATCTAGATGCACGGACGTGCATTAGCGATGTTTTGAAAGATGTGTAATGCGATCTTTATTGCATGCTAGTCACTTGATAACTTAACTGGATTACCATACTCAAGTCATTCATCGCTGATCTTATCAAGTCTGGAATCACATGGTCCGCATGCGACCGTCTTGCATTGCACGCCGGATCAGAACGAATATACGCGTAGAACCAATAATTTTTATTAGCAAACCTCGAATTTTAGTTCATGATCAAATATGCCTTTCGTTCCCCAGAGTTACTCAATTCGTGCTGGGAAATAACAGAATAAAGACCCCCTCAAACTCTTTGTCTATCATTGTCTTCATTGTTCTCGTTGTAGGTCTTGTTTGCAATTCTTGCTGTTCACAGTAAATAACGAGAAAGAAAAATCCAGTCGGATTCCCTCACAAAATGGTAGAGCGCTGGTCAAACGTCGGTGCTGAAGTTGATTAGCAATTGCTATCGAAAATGTTATTGTAATCGTTCTCTGGTCTGGCTGTTTCGTAAACCGGCATCATAGTATACTATATCTCTGACTGAACATATGTTGCTTTTGTAAAGGCATAAAAAGCACAAGTCTCAACGTGTCCGGTTCATTGTCAAACACGTGGGAAATGCTTTGTTAATTCTGGTGGAATGTGTGGTCAGACTGAAGAACCTGTAGACAGCACAATATAACTGTCTCTGTATGGATTATCTTGACTTCCTTTGATCAGAATTTTCCGACTTAGAACAACACCCGAATCATTTCACTGGCGTGTGCGCTGAAGTTCGAAGTGGCCCTCAACCACAGTTTTTGAAATAATTTTTCTTTGATGCAGTTGAGAAACAGGCATCTGATTTTTAAGAGAAAGTTCCTCACTTAAAAATTATGTAAACATGTAGAAAACAAGCATTTTAAAAGGCTAGAAAATAGCACCAATGATCCAGCAACGGAAACGAACCGGCTTTCTTTGAAAGAAAAGAGAGCCTGATACAGGTTAAAACAGACTACGTTTAAATAATAAACATGGGATTTCTAGGATTTCATGCGCGAAAATCCAATGCAGGCAATTTATGTTTCGGTTAAGAAAAAGAAAAAAAAAAGCTATATTAACTAATCAAAAAACCGCTTTTCTCTTTTAAAGCGAAAAGACTTATTTCTACGTGGTTTTGATTCTTACTCTACTATGTTTTGAAGTGTTTCTTGACTTACAAATGTTGGTTAGCCGCTGATGTGCCTCTCGCTAGCAAACCGCGCCAAAATAACCAGCCAAAATGGCATTTTTGGTGACAGCGACTTCGTTTGCGCTTTTTGCCTTGAAACTAATTAAACTAAACATTGTGCTATGAAACCGCTTAAGCTAATCTCAAAGGGCTATTATTAGGATTATTAGGATTATTAGGATTTTCTCAAGAAGAAAATAAGATGTGTGCTTTTCTTTATAACACAGTGGATTTCTCTATGCGCGGAGTTGAAAATTCGCCTTCCCCGAATCGAGCAGAGAACTAGGTTCTAGTCGAGTTCGCAAAGCCTCTATGGATTGTTTGGAGGGACAGGACTTACAAGGAATAAGATGAAAATAAGGAATATAGACGAGTGTTGTTCGAATTGCTAAGGACAAGATGCTCAGGATCAATAACAGCAAACTTCGTCTTTTTCTTAATAGTTTTTCCCCTTCTTTCGAAGAAAAAAAAAGGACATCGAAAATAAAAAAAATAAAAGTTCTGAATTCACCAAATTGCTATCAGTAGTCACCCATCCGAGCACTAATCCAGCCCAACGGGCTTGACTAACTGTCTTGAAAGCACAACGCATTAGACCACTGGTCTATATCGCTTTCGAAGAATGACGAAAACAATGCATGCGAAACAATGCACCACAAAGACTAGGTTATTTTTCTCTTTCAAATCGACGTGAACCGTGGTTAGAGCAAGGGGTTGGTCGCATATGGTCTGGGGGCCGGCCAGTCTCTCCCCTGATGCTTTGGCAAACTGATTCTCGAACCCCTAAGATGACGGAACGGCACTTAATCGCCGGTCGAGCTCGGAAATCCATACTGCGCCTCAGCTTTCAAGAGAATGTCTCGGGGGTATGGTTAGTGTGTTCGCAGTATTTTTGAATAATTACCATAGCAGACCCGGGTTCGAATCCTGAAAGGGTCACATTTTCATTTCTTTTCTCTTTTTTCCCTTCTTTTTCTTTTCCTTTCCTTTTCTTGTGTGTGGTTTTAAATGCGGCAACCAAGATAACCTTTTTGCCTGAAGTTTTTGCTTCTCTACGCAGTAGCCATCTCTTCAACTGAACCACACTACACCGTTCTGTTGATTCTCTAGGAAGTTTTGCTCCTGGAATGTCTGAATTTTTCTTTGCATTCTTTAAAACTAGACCAAGTGCGCATGCCCAAAGTAAAGCTACAAAAGTCTTTAATAAGAAATCCCATCTCAAGGCTAGATTATCCACGGCACCACATTCTACTTTCTCTATGTAAACATAACCTTCGCGCAATAGACCTTTCCCGAATTCGCTTGGATGGTCACGAAACAATGGTTCCGAGTCGAGACTGAACTTGATTCTTTTACTTGTCAAGGCCAACCTAGACTCTGCAACCACTGTTTCGTGATCATTCAAGCGAATTCGGGAAAGATCTATCAGCCGCAATTAAAAACTATGAGTACTTTGAATAGCTTAGTCAATTCTAGTACAAACAGCTAATATGAGTCAAAATAAAATTAAATATTTGACAATATTCGTTTCTGTGTTGCGACTTGTTTTTGCTAAGATAACACCAGCGGCTTGATCAAAAACCACTCCAACTGTAAATAGAAATTCTTGCCGAAATCAAACGTTATCAAAAAAGTTAATTGGTATAGATAACCCTTGGTCTATTCTTTACCCCGAAGATGTTTTGCTTTACCGCGACATGCAATTGTTTTTGGCTATAGTATGACATGCGCTCCGCACTTGTACTTCCATGAGAAAACTCAGAGCCCGCATTCTATTGACCAGCTGAATGCGCCAACGGTTCGTGGCATCCCAAGTTGTTTTGACATGCACATTGTGATTCATCCAGCATTCCTCAAAGGATATTTCGTCTTCAGAGCCGGCATTCTTTTGAACAGCTGGTCGAGGCGAGACAACGTTGAAATGGCTAGTTTTGGCGTGTTCTCCCGAAGCTATTTGCTTGTTTTAACTTGTCCGCTTACATTTGACACTGATCATTCTTCAGTCAAACGTTTGTGGTTCTGAAACACGCGTTGTTTTTGAATAGTACCGTTATCGGGTGGTTGGTAGTGTGAGAGGAAGAGAGGATTCAATTTCAGTCAATTTTTTTTGTCGAATCGAAGTAAAAAGATTTCAAACAAGAACCCTAAAAAGAACTGCAGTTACGCACTAAAACTCAGTGTTAATAACAGCGTTGTACGATAAGAGTTTCATAAAGAATTAGAGTGCGTTACATGCTCAAGCTTCTGTGGTGAACTAAATTTGATGAAAAACGGAACTACTAGCGCAAGGGAAACTTGTGTCACGAGACACTAATCCCTTGACGTAACTTGTCTCCTATCCTTGTCTCGCCGAGGCATTTCTAGTTTGATTTCACGGGTGAATCCAGCCAGTGAAAGGGGCCCTTAATAGGAGTTCAGAAGGGCATTCTCCTGTCCTTAGCGGGTGTACATTCCCAACACCTCCCCCTAAATCCGCTTCTGAATTAATTCAAGTAAATGAAATGTTTAAAGTGCTTTTAACGTTTTTTAATCAAACTCTTGTATTTTCTGTAACTGCAGAGATTTCACCAATCATTTAAGCGGTTCGTTATAGGTTTTGAGCAACACTTTCCGGCTCGTGTCCTCGAGTAAAAAAGAACTGATTAAAATATCTAACATAAGATAATGAGTCGTCGATATAGACCTGGATCACGTGATAGCAGCCATGTTAGATGGCACAAAACAAATCCAATCTTTTCTTAAAGAAAAAAAATAAATTCCTTGATTAAGAAAAAGATTTTATATTTTGTCATCCAACATGGCTTTCATCACGTTATTATGCATGAAAAACATTTGTCAATGGCTTAGCTGACAAACACCGTAGTCGGCAATTATCTTTACAGTAGACCTTTACGACATAAACATGAAAACGAGGCCTAAGGACCTAGATTTCATGCAAAGTAAATTAAAAGACTGCGATTATGACAGACAGTGAGGACAAAGTTTCTCTACGGGATATCCCTGGATCAAAACTTTCAGATTTTCAGCGAACAGTCCACGGAAACCTTGATGGTACTGCAGCGGGCTTTAG